>DWTO01000029.1:0-33310 GCA_018244755.1 Jemadia pseudognetus
TCTGTCAAAAGGGCCGAAGTAAAAAACTATTAAGAGCCACCCGCGCCAATGAACCCCACATTATAGTTTATATATAAACACCGTTGGTAGGTACTATGACAATATTTTTTAAATTAATTGTTATGTATAATTTTATAGATTTCAATTTCTTACACTTTGCTTAATTTAATTAGAATGTCCTATGCAACAAATTAGTTTTTAATTATATTACATGTCGATTTTTATAAAGACGTCAGTCCGTGTCGGGTCGAAGTAAGAATACATTGCTCGAACCCGTGCTGGCATACAGGGTGTCGTAAGAGGCGACTAAACCCGGCCCTAGCAGATCGCGGTATGTGTCTGTCTAGGCACAGTTACATACCCTGGCAGCAACTTCGGCGGTGCGAGAAGCTGTCTCTGCGATCCCCAAAACGCATGCCCAGCGTGGGGATTAGGTATGAGCATGTCCTCTTAGGTGAGGCCTATGTCCAACTGGACTGCAATAGGCCGATGATAATGATGATCATTTTAATAATCATATGTACATTTGGCAAAATTTTATTTCTCACACATTTGGAGGAGACACTACTTTTATATCTTACCTGTATTGGCCCGAGTTATATCTACGCTTCGAGCCTATTGAGAATAGAGATCGCCAAATGATGCCATTAACTCAGTAATATACCACGAGGGAGTTACAATAACTGTTAAAGATTGGTAAGGATAACGTGGTCCGACTTCGGATTGGAATATAAATAAAAGTCGACGATTTGTATTTCATAACGATGGTTTTCTTATTTAATTCTGACATTTTAACTTTTTCGGTCCAATTGACAGTCAAAAAAGTTTTGTGAAAACTCAAACTTATTATTGATAAATATAGCATTTCCTTTACAATATCAACTGATCGTTTTGCAGTATTAAAATATTCCATATTTTAAATAAAATGTTTAATATTTTGATACATAAAGTACCGGTTTAATATAGCTCATCCTAAATATACTTCATACAATGTAATACCGACAAAATATTGTAAATATTGGTAACCATATCCACGATATGCTGTCATAAAATCGCGAATCCGAAACGGCATAAAAGCATTTGGATGACGCATAAAGTGAAATTGTTAATATGAAATGATTAACGCGCAATTGGGTCACAGTCGTTTCTGTGGTCATTGCCATGAATAAAATCGTTCGTATTTGTATACGAGTCCTCTTTTATTGAGAGATATACGTTGTTAATTCAATTACTTTATCTGATTTATCGCTGTTTATAAGCTGTGTCCCCAAAATAGGTAAATGCGATGATGTAGTATGTAAGATTGTTCGGTATATATGTGTGGCATATATGGATAAATATATTTGTAATGATATTAACATACCACAGTAAACATACGAAAGCAAATGTCTGTCATTTTGTCTTTAATTATTTATCTATGTTATGTTATTTATTAATCATAATTAATCATTTAACCTTTGGAGCCAGGTCACTCTACCCTGGTCTAGCCAAGTGAGAATTAGCAGACTTCACATACCTCAGAAGACGTCACGAACATCTCTTGACGAGTGAGGTTTAATCTTGAAATTCTGATAATTGCGTGCAAAGAGGCATATTCAATGAATGAAACTCAAAATCCTCGCTTTCACTGTCTTTATATAAATTAATAATGCATGAAACATAAAACGCATTTTGAAGTATCAGTCCGAACATTACAAAGTCTATTATTTCCATTTAATGTCTTTTATCTAATTTATTTAATAGTTTTATTTAATAGTTATATTTGCAAAGATTATTTTTCAATAAGTATTTGTATTTTTCTAAATTTCAAGTCAATAATTTTGTTATTGTTACGATATTACTTTCAAAGCGGTAAACATAGGTTGTTATTCCATATACCTAAGTACGTTCGTACCAGAGTACTTATACAGATTAGCTAACTGATATAACAAGATTAATGCATCTGACAATACGAAATCTATTTACCAAAATAACATCGAAATATGAAATAATGTTTGCACAATCCGCACGTTCCCAAAACAAACGGGTGGGGTGGGCTTATGACAAAATGTTCTCTAGTTTGAAGCGAATAAAGACCGAAATTAGCTAGTGTATTTTATCATTATTATAAATATATTTAAAGTAAGGTTCGGGGCCACTAGTCACAGTTAAGCTTAAGCCGGTTACGTCCCTCCCTATTTTCTGATGGAGATTTATGTCAGGGGATCAAAAGTTTCCAACCGCGCACACAGCGAAACCCGCCGAGCCGTCGTATGTTCCTGTGTTGCCAGCACCCCGAGAACCGCTCGCTTGCAAATTTGTATCCGAAATATCGCAATGTTTACCGCCGATGGGCTGCCAAATCTAATAAATAAATAGTCGCTTCATCACCGCCCGTGCGTTCAGTGCGAATAATAAAAGTGTAACGCACCCGGTATAGAGGTCGTAACTTTTCATAACCGCTTGTAATTCATTTTCTCATTAAAGGTTTAATTTTAATGATACGCGGTGCGGCCGCGCGGCTTTACGAGTAGCAGTTTATGACGCCATGAAGTGTCGTGAGCGACTGTACTTTACCGCGAACATGCGTTTAGACTCATTACATGTGCGACTGTTAGCGTCAAAGTGTTATGATTTATACGTACGAATTAAAAATTGCATATATCTTATAATTTATATAAATATAGCAGTACAATATTAATTGCTGCATTTGTAATTGGTTCCTACATCCACGCGCGTTACCACATAGCCACGTAAGCGAATGGTAGCAAGTGAGTTTTTTACGAGTCAGTGTGCCACGAATCATAGTCCCCACATATTTACTCTTCGCTAGTCCTATTTATTTACTTTGGAGCGTTGTTTGATGATTGGGGTGGCTTTGATTCTGGTGAATTAAAACGACACATTCGACCGGCGCGGCGCCGCGCTACATGCCATTAGCTGGGTTGAGTATTGTATTGTGAGGGCTTTTATTCATCAAGAACGTGTTTTTTCCATCACATCTGTACGAGAACGGTGTGCGCGTACATGTTCTATTAGTATTCGTACGAAGGGTGTACCGACGATTGTTCTTAGGTATCGAAGTGAATAATTAAAACACGCACTTCGACTCGGGTATGGCTCTTAGTTATTTCTTAATGGAATTTTTGTTTACTTTTAATTTCTTTGAAAGTACTATTGTGCGATATAACAGGAGGTCGTTTTGTAATACAGTAATAACTAACGCATTACAATAGTTCGAAATTTCAATTTATTACATACATATATAAGTTACCTACATACATCATTTATGGCTCTGAAGCATTATATGTAGATTGTCGCTAAAACAATGTGTAATTATTTATATAGAATATTTTTTATTTATATTTGAAGGTATAAAATATTGAATAGCCGCTGGTTATCATTACAAAGTAACTACATACAATGAATCAAATATATATTTTTTGTTATTAACCAGATCTAACCATTAAAATCTATATTTTTAATATTTTAAAAATATGGATTAATATTTTAAAAATATTTTTAATATTTTAAAAATATGGATTTTAATACAAGTGCGACTGCCAACCGGTAGGTCCTGGGTTCAATTCCCGGGTCAGCCACTAGAAAATTTTTCTAATGTACATTTTCTAGTAGTGGCTCGGCGTCTGGATATATGCCCGATGTACGAGTATGGCGATAGGCTGTCCTATTTCATAGTGGGACGTAAACGTAACGTCAGAAACGAGGGAGTGTTCTACGTTCCTATGCCTACCACTTCGGAGATTACAGGCGCGAGTTACGTTTTTCATATCAAGAATTGTAGGTCTCTCATCAAGTACCTACTTAAGATCTCATTTAAGACTATTCAAGAATCTTATAATTAAATTAATAAAATTCCTGAACGAAAACTTGTAACAATATAACAACAATTTATATAAATCACAATTGTTTCGCACTAGATTTAGGTTTTCGAGAATTCGAAAGCAATAAAGCTCACATTTCAAGCCGTGCCGTTAAAACTTGGTGTTTGCTTACGAAATTAGTTTTTGATGGACAGAAATGCTATTCTTTCAGCCAGTCACTTTGCCGCCGTAAATAACTCACTGCCGGCAATATGTATCACTGAAACTTTACACTGAAATGTTGCAGAGGTTGAAGTTATTCATTGGACACTTTTCATAGTATCCCCGCGTAATTGTGTAAAATAGGAACGAAAAATTATTTTACTCGTAACATTCAATGCGCATCATTTGTATCGTTAACGACAATTTCAGATCAACAACAACAAGACGTAAACCAAATTTTAGATTTTTCGTATATAGGTAGTAATAATAATAATAATTAAAATAATAAACATAATAAAAATTATTATAAAAAACATACCTACTTTTTAGTTCACATCTGTGTATATTATTAATATTATATTTGTTAAAAGAGTAACAAATTTTACATTCAAGACGAGTGAACATATAAAGAATTGCGATCACATCATCATCATCAGGATCCTTAGTGTATCTCGGTCCATTGCTGAATATGTTTACCCTCCTCTAATCACCGCCATTGTGCTACGAGTATGTTCTCGGCTTGCCGCATCCAGGTTCTGCGTACATCCCTTAGCAGATCGTCAACCCACCTCATCGATAAACCAAATGGAAATAATTATCTTTAAATAGAATGACCTGTTAAATGTAATCGTTATGGAGTTTGAAACAGTTTTCGTAAATCTTCATCAAAACACGTCCGAAACACTTCGAGTATGTGTTCATTGATTATAACGATACGATAATTCAAAAATTACGTTTTTTATTGTATCAGGGAAGTTGTCATGGCGATTTAAGTTTTTAATCTAGCTATCCACAATTTTCAGCATCTCGACCTACAAACGTTCATTCTTATATCGTACATCTGTTTCATCTCCTATTTTTATGTTTCGAATTTCGAATTTATTTTTAGTGCCACATAAAATTGTATGAAGTTATAATGAAACATAATATATTCTTCACGCTAGTTTTATAGCATTTTGAACCAGACTTCTTGTTAACTGGTTGTGTTTTAAAAAAGATTTCTTTTTCAATTAACTTAAAAATAAATAGGTAACTGTATTTGACTGTCGTTTTAGGCCATTCCATTTTACCAAGGTATATTTTAGATATCATTTATTAAAAGCGTTTATTAAAGCCTCAGAGAAGGCATGTTTAATTCAGCTATAATGTAGGAAACGACCGGGCAGTGCCTATCCGTGACCACATTTATTGGGCTCTCTAAATTTTCTAAGTTACGCCGTCGTAAATAACTTATGAAGCGACAGTGGAAACGGGTCGACGGAGCGGCGTATAACTCACCAGTATAGCTAGTTATGACACAATAAATTTATTAGGTCAGTTAACTTGAATTTGTGGCAGTACGTGCACTATGACGTAATTGTCTAAGTTTGTACTGCAGATGAGAATGAACTGTGCAGGAAATTAATACAAATGTCGCTTACCGCTTCCTCAGTTTATGTTTAGTGCTTATTTTTCTTACCTTATACAAATAATACTTTTAAACATTGTTGATTTTATATATAGTTTCTTATACAGTTTTCATTTAGTTTAACCTAGTAGCTAAAAACAATATACATATACTTATACACAGATGTGTAACAATTGAATTCTTGCTACTGTTTCAAAATTGTGAAACCCGTTTGTACATCATGAAATAAAATGAACTCAAATAAATTGATGTAAATGAATACGAACTTCAATATTACTTGAATAATAAGTAAATGAAAACCAATATTGGATATTGGTGTGAATGGCGCGACAACGTTCATTTAGCCGACCGGGTGTTCGACGTCGTGGAGCAAGAACACCCACGCATTAATTATACATACATGAGATGGCCAATCGAAGCATGAATTGACGCTCGAGCTAATACCATGTGCTGTTCATGATACCATCACATTTTCACATGTCATAATTGCCCGCTGCGGTAGGCCAATAGTGAGAATAAATACACTTAAGACGCATCCACACATAGTAGGCAAATCGTTTAAAAGTGAACTATAGTTGTCATTATCTTAACGCACCCCACAGAAATACTTAGATGTGATGAGCCTAAAAATAATGCTGGCGAAGGATACTCCCGTCGCTCTCTGTAATATAGTTAATCATTATAATACATATGTAATTACGTCACGTAAAGAATCAGGTACATGAGGAACGAATACAATATTTTTGGCACCCACTGCTGTCTGTCTACCATGTAAGGAGCCTGGCGTGACGTTATAATAACCATATAATACAAACAATTAAATTAAAAACAATTTGTGCTATAGTTATCAAATATTAGTAGGTATTAACGTATTTCATTGCGGTATACGCGTTCCTAATTATACCGTCCTCAGCATCCGCGTGATGGAACCGCACAAGCAAATTTCGTCATGTCACATTACCGCGATACGCACCAATGAGCCGGAACTGAATCAATAAGCCTCTCGGTATTGTAAGCTTATGTGTCAGCACAATAGACTTTGTACAGTCTACGTATAAAACACATACAAGCCATCGTGCAAAATTTGAAAATCTCTAAGTCTCACAATACCTACACTGAAGTAGGCTCACTTCTATTCCAATGTGTATTTTTAACTGATGAATCAAGGGAGTACACTACGCCACTCTGCCTACCCACTCGGGGAAACACAGGCGTGAGTTACCTTATGTCGTGTCATATTACAACATTTTCTTACATTGACGAGGCATTGAGGGGATGTGGCATCAACTCCATAGCAGTTCTATTATTGCATGTAGATTCAAAGACAAAGACAAGCAAACTCGTTTTAAATTATTAATAGGGCATATCAATCTGCTTAACGTTGTAAATTCAGTTTAACGCCATGCAGTGATCTACCGTCAAACGCACCACAGCCCCCGGTACACAGTCATGTTGACAGGTCCTCTGTTTACTCTGTGACATGTGGAACACAATACAGTACGTAATTATAAAATACCAATGTGGGTAGACAACAAACAAATATGTAGGTAAGTAGATAGTATAGCGATCGTATCTTATTAATATATTTATTTTTGCAATTCTGCAACTCTGCAGTGCAATTCTGGCGCACGTATGTACTTGCTGTAACGTTACAGGCAAACAAAGAGAGGAAATCTGCACAGTTCCTTCCACATTAAATAATTCTGCCAAAACACACTTACAAGAGACCCGGTTACAACAGTAAAACGATAAAACATTCAATTATGATGAATATATTCAAATAACGCTTCATATTTACACCAAATAGGAGTCCTATACCAAAATAGGAGACGTTGTAAGCTCTATTAAATATTGTAATTCTTTAATTAGGTACTCATTCCCGGGTCACAATAATTTAAATAAGAAAGTATGTAAGACATAATTTATTAATAATTTATCTGTTTATCCAATGCCCACAGTGACTACTATCGCTATGTGAAATAAATGTGACGAACCGGAAAACAGTACGCCAACGCACAGGGCAGGGTTAGACAATGTTGACAGAGCCGTCAGTATCTACGGGGACAATCCAGTTATATCTAATTGCAGGTTTACGCTTAACACAATCGATTGCAATTGTTACAAAACCATGCGTTGTAGTTTAAATTTTCTTACAATTCCTCTGGTTTCCACACTGCTCGTATACAGTATGAAACAAACAAAGCTTAAATATATAGCCCTACTTATGGATTTCTATTGTACAAACCACTAAGTTCCTTGTGTGTTTACTTCCACAAAAATACTTTTTAATATGATATGGGCCAGCACTTGGCCACAGGCTCGCTTGAAAAACAAAGATGTGGCCATGATGTAATATGATTACGCAGTAGATACCTATTTACAGTTTTCCTCACCACCTATTCCAAATTGGGAGGTAAACGTAACTGGTGAAACGTGGGAAACTGGTGAAACATTCCTCTACCTACCTCTTCGACGATTATACGCGTGAGGTTACGTTTTTTTAAAGTGTTGGTTAATAATATCGTGTATTGTAGCAAGAAGTACAACGTCATAACAAAGATAAAAATGAATTATAATTATTGTTTGTACATGACCCTTAATATCAAGTTCAACACACTTGTGATGCAAATATCAGCTTACTGATATCACAGTAACACAATAACCGCGATTTGCTATTTGTATTTGCCGACGGCGGTATTGAGGTGCCGATTGTGTTTTCAAATACACGTTGTAAATCTACACTATAAAGGCACGCGATTGTCGGGTACCTAGTACATTTGCATAATTACCTCATTAATATTACGTTTGGATTCACTGATTGATCACGATTTATTAACTTTAACAATATTAATCTGATTTTGTAGACTACAGTTGTCGACTCAGGTGATAGCCAGCAGTCCGACTGGTTCCAACCTATTTGAATGAAATTCTCTCCAAATACCTCTATCGGTCACAATGCAATCTCGATTTGTTTAGAAAGTGTAAATAACACTTATGAAGCGGTTATTTAAATAATAACTTTTAAAATCCTATTTATAAATAGCTACTGATTCATTAATGACAAAAATTAATGACCAGTAGTAAAAACACGAATTTCAAATTTCGAATCCAACTCTTGGTGTTATAACAGAACGTGTATACCAATTATTGTCGGTATCTTGTGCCGTTTGCGTGATTTCAATTCCATATGCAACATTCAAATATACCAGAACGGGCTGTACTGGAATCATTTCCAGTACATTCCTTTTGAGAAACATAGTGTTTTAGACTTGTTTGCATTGGTTTCATAGCTATATAGCTATTTGATAGATTTGATTTGATTAATTTTATGTTTATTATCTTCATTCGGTGCTCTCTGCCTACCCCCCAAGGGACCTGGCGTGTGGATATGCATGTATGTATATTCTTATCATTATAACATTATCACTTTAAGTCACGAATGAAATTGTCAGAGACCACTGCGTCCCAAATATTTCTATCCACTCAAGCTTGTTTCATATTTTAGTTTTAGGTTTTTTCATGTTTTTATTTTGACAGTTTTTTTAAAATTCATTTCTAGGTGAATTATATCACTTGTACAGTCGCGTCGTCATTGAAAATAGATTATTTCATATTAAATATAATATCAAGTCCGAAAGTGCAAGTTGTATATACATTGATTATATCGCAACAGTTGTCGTTGCGCACGCTCGTTGGCATGATATAATGCTTCATTTCATATCCGTGTGCATTAACTACATATGTAAAGTTGTATGGAGCGTTGCCAATAAAGTTCGATGCGTATCGTTACGAACCACGCTGCGCGCAAGGGTGCGCCAATCACTTCCATGGATTATGCTAATTTTTTGTTATCAAAATTTCATTCGTCACGCTTTGCTTGTACCATTTTATTTACAAAAATCGTTCGCGCTTGCAATAACAAAAATTATTCAACTTATTTGTTCAGACGAAATTTTGCTTAGAAAAGTGCAAAGATACCTAAAAATTTTAGGAACGATACAAATAGTAGTACCTACTTATAATAATCAGTATTAAAACTAATATGATGCAATTCTTTTGCCCCCAGTCTATCGTGCGATTTGGAGAAAAAATATATTGGAAACATTATAAAATATTGAATTGGATATCATCAAATCAAAATACTGATAATGCTTCATAAAAAAAATTGACAAATGATATATTTAAAATTTCCAAAATCTTTATCGTTTACACATATTAAACTAAATGACTTAGCGCACACATACGAGTAACATATTGGCGCTAGTGTATTTGTATATCTACCAGAAGCAGGCAATTCCGTGGAAGTAACGAAAATTTGATACGAAGTTGAGTTTCCGTTGCCGCGAATACTGTAGTAAAATTTACGACCGTGTTTACCTTTGCCGATATAAGTTTGTTTGTATCAAAATCGAAGGGAACGACTCCCCGGGCAATGAAAGCGGATAATTCTGTTTGTACAGACAGGCGGTTAAACTTGAACGCGAAATGAAATTCCGTACGCTAATGATGAAGTAATAAAACATGCGACTTGGAAATCTACACAATGAATCATACTTTGGAAACCGTATGTATCTTTTACCAAAATAGACGCTAACATTGAAATGAAAGTTATAAAGAATATTTTTTTTTGTATTTATTAGAATTTATTTGCTAGATAACTAATGCTTACTTGGGTTTTACAGTATTTGACTTTGTCGATCTTTTATCACTGACTTCAAACAAAAATCTTTGAAGATTAGAATTAGTTACCTACGTACAACCGGAAAAAAAAGATACAATTTTCTGTGAATTTGTAGTTTAGTGATGCACTACTTTCTGTAAATATAATATCAAAGTCTTAATATAACATTAAAAGTAGTCTTGACGACATGCCTTTAGGATTAGCAGAGGGTCATATCCTAAAATTAAGTCTAATTTCTGACTCTTATAGGATTTCGAAGAAATATTAATAATATACAAAATTCAAACCACATATTATTTTAGAAAGTATCGTACAAAATCTTTCGAGTATCACTCACTGAATTGATTTCATTTTTAAGACATCGATTTATTAACGATATGAAAGCCCGCACATTCATCTTCAATGATGCCTTTAATTACCTTTTTGTGGCATAGAAATACGTCTACTTAACAAATCACCGTAGAACGTGGTACGGTAACCGAGTTACGAGACTCATCGAAGCTAACGTCGATGTGATGATGATAAATTTACATTCCATGTCACGGGCCAACCATCGGCATCGTAGATTTTAAACGTTGCGTGTGGATCCCGCTCCTTAATCTGCGCCCCATTAACGGGTATCATTAATCATAGTTTTAATAACAATTTAACCCCCGAAACTAAATTAATATATCTTCATCTATTCACGTGCACCGAACGACGGGCCGAACGTATCGAGCTTTATCATTCAAATTTCACCGAGCAAGACGCATAGAAAATCGCGGCCGCAACAAATGCACACATTATTTCTATCGCTGTCCCTATTCGGTAATGAATTCGAGTGCAACTGTTACAAATGTTGAATTCGGCTTTTGTTGTTTACCCATTGTGTACAATTAAACGTGGCAAGATGTAATAATCTCGAATGTCTCTTTGTACTTTTTATCGGGACAGACACATGCGGGGTCGTAATGAATTATAAGTCGCGTTGCCAGTGCGAACATTTATGTCCTACAATGAATTGAATGTCAGATTTAAATGTAGGGTTGCACGTACTAAGTTGAGCGTGCGCTGTGTGCAATGATCGCTAAAATTCGGGGTGTACCATTATTTATTACACTATAATATTTTGTTGCAGTCCACCGTTAATGGTGCTTTTTTTACGTATTATTTTTTATTAACGGCCAGAACTGTTCATTATATAACATTGATGGGGTTGATACACGTTTTATTTGTTTATGTTTCTCACGAACTGCGATCCTTCCTAGTCGTAGATTAGGGAAGGGATTATACAAATGAATTTATTAATAAATTCTCTGCTTTAATAACGCATTAAGTTTGACTCTGGGAGCTATGTTTTTAGTTGAAAATCTCTTCTGTATATAAGATGTGACAGAATTTTACCTTGTAGCATGACATTAATTATAGCCATTGATAAAAATAAATACCGGTTACAAGTTGGTATATCTTTTTCTATTTTTCTATTTATTGGTTAAATTTCTACTACTCTTTTTATTGAAATAAAAATAATTAACTCTTTCATTTATGTTTGTAAATTTTAATGTTCAGAAATTTTATATTAAGTGGCAATCTACCGAAAATGTTGGTACTCGGATTAAATTTGTCAACCGTTTCCGCCTGTTACAAAATCGTATTAATAACATCTAGTTACAAATACACAACTATAACTGCAACAGTTTACCCGCACAAGCTAATTATAAGTCTACAATTACCAAACGGAACCGCGAGGGGAATAACAGAATCACAGCATGTAAATCGGTCGAGATTGCCTCCTGGGGCCAAACCCTAAATTATCGGTTTGGCCTCAGGCTATTTAACGACATGTAACTTTATTCGCTAATAAGCTGTGTCAACTATTGTCGAAATGAATGTAATAATATATTAAATAATTCTCGCGTTCGGAAAGCGATTTCGACATATGGCACCGAATCGATTGACCCAGCAGGACTTCCTTTGTATAAATTTATTGCTTTCAACCTAGAAATTGGAACAGCAGTCAGCGATTTTCAATTGAGACCTATTATAGAAGTAGAGGATATTTTTGCGACGACTTTTCTTTCAAGATATTACACAGTGACAAATCAAATTGGTCTGAGAGCGAAAAGAAAGTAAGGTAATGAAAATCTAAAAAACGAAGAGCACACTCAAGAGAACTAATGAAAATATTCAAAGTGGCAACTTTTTTAGTCACCTCTCAATATAAGTCCATATATATTTAACATTCGTATCAAACACAAAGATTTATTACATAACTGTTCTAATCAAATAGTGTAATACAAATATTTTGTTTTATTGCAGACAATACTAAGAATTATTCATACGTGAATCGTTTGCAACAACCAAAGTCTATTTTTTTTATTAAATGTCAATACTACTGGATTTTTGTAATTTAGGTTTGACAGAATTGGGACGTTAACGTAACTGGTGAAATGCGAGATTGTAATACATACATCTGCTAACTCTTTGGGAAATACTATTCGTTTTAACACTAATTCATTAAAAGAAGACAGAAGATGTACCGAAGACCGATCAACTTCGTTTCCTAACATACGTAGCAACCTACATAAGACCAAAGATAACCAAGGGTCACCTATAGTGGCTCACATTACCTTGTACGATAAAACCGCAATTT
The DNA here is from genome assembly GCA_018244755.1 of Jemadia pseudognetus. Lineage (NCBI taxonomy): Eukaryota > Metazoa > Arthropoda > Insecta > Lepidoptera > Hesperiidae > Jemadia > Jemadia pseudognetus. The sequence goes on from DWTO01000029.1 coordinate 12,747, forward strand.
ATACACCCGATTTAGAAACCCATATAGATTTCATTACTGGTGCAAATTACTCGTTCCTTATGATTCATGGCCATGGTTTTAAAATTTAACGCCACTAGAAATCATAAATGATTGGAATGACTGATTTTTTGTATTTCAATGTCTTAGTAATCAAGTACGAAGCGTGTTCTATTCGCACAGTTAGGTCACCAGTACAATGATTATACGACGTGAGTGCGCAACGCTATATTACGCGTGCGTTCGCGGCAGTACGGACCCACTGTGTTCACCCTCGCGTTTCATTAAATACGTTTCCGCATATCACGCACTATGTCATTTCCTTTTTAGTGATGGGCCCGTTATAAAATGTTAGCAGAAGTTGATTCTTCGATATTTGCTATATTACATTTGTTTATTGTAAGTTCTTGTTTTCAGTCTATATACTGGTGATATAAGAAGGGTATTTTATAGTGGATTACTTCACATTCTTGGAGGAAATCCGTATCAAACAATAGGACTATAAAAGGCTGATGATGATAATATTTGCGTTATAAATATTATAATGAGATTTTATTTTAAATCCTAAGAATTATTCACAATATTTTTACAACATTGTCTTCCTTCAGAATACGCAGGGTTAAGACCAGATTTCATCGCGCTGACCAAATTTAGATTGGTGGGCTTCAGACGTCTTAGAATACTTCATATAAAACTCAACAGAATCATCATCAATAATTTTATCATTTACTGGACACGAATCTAATATTTTTCTATTATACTAGATTCTTATCGAATACAAAGGTAAAATGATCTGTTCGGTATATTTGCCAATATCCATCCTAGTCGAAGTTGTTTACAGATGTGTGTAACGCGTGTGCAACTTGCTACGATACACCTTTGAACCGAAATAGTAATCATTTTAACAATAATTGCTTGCGGTAGAAATGGATGTAGCGCCAGAACTTTCTCGAGCGAACCGTATAAGTTTTATCACCTACATACAACGATACACTAGGTACATCAATATTTTATTTTGGTACCTATAAATCGAATTCGACGAATAGGACAATTAATATCATGTACAAGGATAATTTGGAAAATAAAATTAATAATCAAATATGATTTTATCGATAATCGGGTTATTATTGTTTCATTATTCCCAGCACTATCAGCGCAACCATGGGAAGCTATTTGCGGATTCAATCAAATCCACAGAACGGTATATTATGTGATTAAAATATTTTGTGTGTGTCTACCCGTTGTTCTTCTCCACGAAACTTTATTAATGAAAATTAAACATTGTTTTTGAACAGATCTGATATAATTGCCTCGCTTAAACAAATTGAACTATTTGTTTAAATAGTATAATGATATAGGTACCTACTCGTATATAGAGTATATTAGTTTTGAAAATTACGTCAATTTCGTCTGTGGTTATTTGATGACTTAATCTTGTTCTTTTACCGCCACGCGAGGTCATTCTCTATTTAAACTACATTATTAACAATGCTTTACTAGGCCGTGCGTTTTACGTAAAATTGAATAATTCAAAGCAATTTGATAGTAGCTATTATAGCAACTATAAGTAGCAGTCCACGATTTGAATATGACAAGGCTGCTAGGTACTACAAGTACACAGAAACCGAAGGGTCAAGACCGTGAATATTTAACTGAGTATTTATTAATAATATCTACAGTTACATGCACATACAATGTGAAACTTACAGTTAATTTTAACGGAATGTCCGTACGTTGTCGTAACACGATAATTAAACCGTGTCGATGTCATCAGTTTATTATAAACAGATACAAACATTCATTGTTATTAACCGATTTCCAACACATTCAAAATTTGAATTCCGCAAACGGTCTGATTTCGAACGTGTTACTATAGAGATCGGTTACGCCCAAACAATATTATCATCCCTACATCGGCCGGGTCGTTGCGTATTACGGGGGTCGATTGGTTAGTAACTGTCGACTTTACAATGCATTTATCTATTCATTAAATTGGTTGTTATACGGATTTCGGGAATTGTTTAAATTTGGGTTCTCATGCCTGTTTATTACACGGGGCCTGAGAATGCTTAAGGTACCCACGAGCGTTGATTACAAAAGGACATTCCTAATTCTCATACACCCAATATTTATACTAGATCGTGTTTTTTAAATTTAAGATTTTAACTGTCAGATCATACGCTTAATCTCTATCCAAACTAAGCCAAAAAATCAAGATATCCTTTAAATCCCATATCATGATGTAGGTATGTTTGATTTGTACAAAATTTCCCATAATTATTTTTTAATTTACTGCGTGTTATGTGCTTTGAATAATCAACTAACTCACTATTTAGCAAATTGCTGCACATTTTGAATTGATCACGTAATTATAACGTAACGTATTTGAATGTAAGGCATACGTTGAACTAATTTGTCTTGTCCTCTGACATTCACGTCAAGTAAATTGATGCGATTGCTAGCACATTTAATATATCCGGAATATTTCTTCCAACGTGGTACTTGTACATGAAACATTTAAATGCCTCGTTTATTAAGTTAGAGTTGCGTGCGGAGACTCCATATCTATTTATGGTTTCAATGGCTTTGCTTGTTTTAGTGCTTTGTTATTAGCGTTATTTCACCGACTATTAAAATTATTATGACCGTCCGAAAGAAGTAGGAACGGAATGGCGCCTAAGAGTAAATTAAAAATTTCATTACAAACAGTTACTTGTTAATTCAAACATGTTTCTAACATAAAGTAAAGCCTTTACGAAGTTAAAACGGTTTTGGAGGAATATTTTTCACTGCACGGACTTGTTACAAAGCGGCGATAATTATAACATCCCTCCTGGGGTAGTCTACAAAGGCTGGTCCTACGCTTGGCTGGTTGACCAATTAATAGATCCTCCTTGTCCTTCAAAGAGCACTTTGGTACCGATTGGTACCGTTAGTTAACAACAATTAAGCCTCATCGGAAGCCTTAAATATTTATTCAAGAAGTATGTTAATATCCCGAGAACTTCATTTGAAAAATACTCGGTGGAAATGTATTTATTTCAATTACTCATAGATACACACAAGAAAATCTAGAAACAATATTTTAAAAAAGGTTTTTACATATGAATTTCTATATTATGTTCAAAATCTAATCCGTAGTCATTAAAACTTCAATCTGAACAACAAGGTAGCTACATATACTTAATACATAGAAAGCAACTAATCATTTCTTATATCTTGATTTTATTCAGATGTCTTGTAATATATTTACTACACCTATTGAATAAAGTAACATTATTCTAACAACTCTTTTGTGGCACTACTAGTGTAAATTAACAGTACGTTTGAATGTAAGCAGCAACGCAAATGTCGTTCAATGTAGTTCTCAATTGAATTAGCTCAACTACGACACACGAACTACCTGAAACCACCGCTAACTATTATCAGAAACTAGCAACAATGACCTGGCATTACTGCTACATTGTTAAAGTAACTCAGTGGTATAAAGCTTAGTGTATAATTTAACTAAACTAATAAAAGGTAACCATAAACCGCGGGATGAAGTTTACTGCTTATAACACGTGAACCCACGATATAAGAATGACTTCGCGTTGAATACTAATTAGTATGTGAAGACCACCAAAGTAGTTTCCGACATCTATTCATAAGATTTTAATTTTCAACATCCGGATAATTGTGTGAAAGCATCTTGGGTAAAACGTGTTATATGCCATACAATTTTAACTCATTAGAATGATTAGTAAGAAATATTCGATATGCTCCTATGAATATTGATAAGAAGCGGTGATAGTCTAGTGATTTACAATTCAGCCTCCCTCTCAAGAGGCTCTTGGTTCAGATCCTGGCACACGCTGGCATAACTGTGTTCGATGTTAAATAAGTATTACATCATCATGCTCGGCGTCAGCTTAAATCGACTGCGCAACATACGTCTGCCCTGTGGGGTTATCGCCTGTAATGCCCATGCTGAACATGGGGACTGGGGATTAAATAATATGTAGGTAATCGTGTCAAGGAAAACTATTATAATTAAACGTGACTTAAATGTTATAAATAATATTAAAATCATGTTTCAGCGTTTATTTCAAACAGTCTGTGGCACTTTCTATAATAATATTCTAGGTATATTCACTGACGTTACTAAATCTAAAGTTGTTCAGAAATTCGGTCGTAATTGCAATTGAAGTAGACGAATTAACTGTTTATTCTATCACACTCGTCACTGCAAACTACGTTCAAGCAAATGTATCCAAAATAAAAATTTCCGATTTCATAGTTATAATGACCCATTCCAAATGCGGATCTAAGTAAAATTCTCCGCATTTAAAACCACGTTCTTTCTTTCAAATTATACTTGGTTTAATCATAGGAATGGTCCTGAACAAAAATCTAATGCATTATCTATGTATGTTCGTTTTATTTTTATTCTATCCAACCGCGACTCCAGGGACAATTTTATTTCACTCTAATGAGAATTAAAAATTTACCGAATACTATTTTTCTCTTTTCTATACATAAATGACAGGCGCCGACGTCGCTAATGCCTATACAGATTTAATGATTATGTGCCCATTATAATACTGCATTTAGTGTAATCATCGTTTTGTCACGGTTCAACCAATTAAATAATTATGGAAATAAATGAAATTACACCGACCATACCTGGACCGGTTTTTTTTGTTTTGATTGACGATTTCGTGTTTCGACGATTCCAGTTACGATTTTATTGATACACGCCTGCTTACGTCATGTTATGTTGGTGGATACGAGTATAATTTACGAAATGTATGAGAAATTGTCTCTCAATTATGTGAATCAATAAAATATCACTGCAGTTTATATATATCGGTTTAAATATGCAAAGGGCTAACAATTAGGTACATTTTTGTTCTCTGTTTCTTCTCTGTTTGGTAGCTATTGACGAGCTTAAGTGTTAGGCATAAAAAAAACTTTGAAAATTTTTTTTTAAACGTAACATCACGCCTGTAATCCCCAAAGAAGTGGGCAGAGGGCAAAGCCAGAGCCATCCAACTTCATACATCTTGTATATAGATACACACACATAAATATATATACAACACCTAATAAAGAGCTTTCAATAAAGACGTACAATTTAACCAAATATTCGATATCTTTCACTAAACATTTTCTTATAACCATTAGACAGTAAAGAGAGCAGCTTAAGAATAATCGAGGGGTGAGTAATACAATCACGAGATGACTCCATCCCGCTATCCAATATTGACACGCACGAAACAAGTTCCGTACTGTCAATATTAGGCGCGCCGTACAAATGAATACATTCTGACACAATGGAGCTTCCATTTTGACCGCTGTCTATGTTTGCACTGAGAATTCTCGCTACGGCTTATGCCACCGAAGTAGGTAGCATCCTTGAGCTTTTTCGTTTTGTGTTCTCCTGGTATCCACTCGTTCAACGGTAATATGAAACTTTATACAAATTACGTAATATTCAAATGTGTAAGATCAATATTGTACATATTATCATCAGTTAACAATACTCACGCTTTGTAATGAAAATGTTTTACAGTGTTATAAAAATTCATTATATACATATATACTTTATATACATAAGTGTCGAGGCAAAGCTGTTATACAGTATGTCATTAGCTTTCATCAATAATATCGTCATCATAAGCTTGGTCTCGTCTACTGCTTAAAAGTCCTCTCCCACCGCCACACCTCGATCTCCAGCTCTTCGCATCAAACCATTACCAACCAATTTACGTACTATATCGTCACTCTACCCAGCTAAAAGAAGCTCCGCTCCACACTAAATTTACTAATGCTCGGTCTCTATGCGGAAATGCGATAAAAAGTGCTTTAATTTCGATAAAAGCTAAATAACGCTGATTATGATACAAAACAGAATTAATCTCCCCTTAATCCTCTTCACAGAGAAGTGTTACTCAATGATCCAAACCCATAAATGTTCGTACATGTTAATACGCGGTGTTAACTGATCTAGTTCGAAGCACAACTAAAGCAGGTGGTGTATATTAAAACTTGTTGATACAAGTCATAAAACCAACTGTAGGGTTGCCCATTCAGCACTCTAAACTGTAATATACGCCTTCAGATACCGCAATAAATACACTCATGTTTATACAACATTGTACTGTATCAAAGGTTGTAGTGGTCGGATATATTAAAACTGTCCTGAAAGTCTTTAAAATCAAGCTGAAAATTCAGTGTCAACCACGGTGAGACCGTTTTCCTTTTAGAGACGATCTGCAATAAAATCATATCGGGAATCCTGCTTCCCGTACTTCATTATTGCCTGATTTATTTAATCATAAAGTCTCAAGTTATTATTAGTAAGACTGATGAGATAATTAAGTCCTTTAACTCGATTATATGCAGCAATTGCATAGAATAATTCTTTTCCTATATAAACACTTTATATTTCCAGATGTGAAATTGACATTTGCCAACCCTACATATGTCAGTGAGCGTGCACCTGAAACCCTCTCAATTAGCGATTCCAATCATTATTGCAAACTTTGTTTCGTTATGACTAACTTTGACTATGGTAAATGATAAACATAAGGTATTCGCTATCTTCCCTATCGTCTTATTCGTAACAAACTTAAATTGTAGTCAAATTGGAGTACACGTTACGTCTTCGGCTCTATGATATAGAGAACAACTTATATTAGAATACGAGTATTAACATCTAGCCCAAACAACCTCACCATGCTTTGAGGGTGAATAACCAAGTGCCAGCAGTGGGGTGCGACAACCGTCTATGAAGACGGCAATGATAATACGGATGTATGAGTAAATAAATCGATCGGAGAAACAACACATGTGTAATAGACCTTATACCACACCCCTCCGCCCCTCTTCATCCCTATCACCTAATAACATTTCAAACTCCGAAGTGCATTGTAAGTTTTAGAGAAAGACTTCGAAGGAAGTTGTAACTTGATTGCGGCACTTTTGTTTCCAATGGAGTAACTCCGCTAGTTCTTGTAGAAGAATTTTCAATATTTTACAAGAAGGTATTGCGATTGTATTGATCCGCTATACCCACGGGGAAATACAGGCGTGATGGTTTATGTTATTTTGAAAATTTGCTATAATTACTTTCGGTTTGCCAACAATTATGTGGCGTTTAAAATATGTGTATGACAATTTTGTCTCCAAAGCAAAAACAACATTTTGTTAAAACAACGTCAAATACCACTGTGTTATAATTTATAATTAGAACATCCTTCCATTGTATAAACTACAGTTACGTGGAATCATAACAGCGACTGTAAATATAATTAATTTAGTTTGGAACCGAGACAACATAGGAACAAATAAAATAATTGTGTACAGAACCGAAAACACAGAAATTATTGTTAGATGCTTTTTGAACGACGTACAATGTCGTTTGATAGTAGCGTGAAATAGAAATGATGAAAGTGTCTCTCTCTCACTCTTTCTGAATAAGTGTATTGAGTTTGTATTTTATTCTGGAATCAGGCAAGCATAAATATGTGTTTAGTTTTCCGTTCAGTTCACTTAATTTACCAGGTCATACTGTCAGTACTATCATAAACTAGCATAAAAAACAGCCTGATAGTTTCGAATTTGACGCTTTATACTCGTAACAGTGAATTACGCTAATAATGGAAGGTCTACGTTGAAAAATGCATTATTAAATATTACTGATATAATATCGTCACCTCAGATATTTTACCCGGCACGCAGAGAACATATAGTGCCGAATATCTATAACCTTACTGATTTGACGTATTCCTTCAACTTTATTAAGGAATATAATATAGAAATTAGTAGGCATTGCGGTCGGTGTACATCGTACAGTGACATGGAGTGTTGTAATTGTTAACAGCGCGACAAGGCGGCGACGATTTTGGACTGAACGTTAATTACACAAGTTCCGATCCGAATGCTAAATTACTTAATTCCGAAATTACGGCTTTCCGCAGAGCATTAACATTTAATTGCTTTTGATAACTGAAGCGACTTTTTCGTTGCGCGCGTTTCATGATGCCGCGTGTGCGTCTGTAATTAATTAAAGTGGTGCTCGAGGAAAATTAGTGAACTTATCGCTGACGAAATGATGTTTTGAAATGTTCGTACGTATCTCCTTGCCGATGGATGTTTCTCGAGCCAGTTGTATTTAACTGTCGATTTTATTATCATTATATTACAGTCCCGGTATTGTATTTTCCGTGTCCAGTGTCAAAACAAAACATCAGTTTTATGTTATAGGTGATATGCGTTTGGTTCTTTCACTAACTACTTACAAACGTAATAAAATCATTTCATATCAGAAGTGTATTAGGCTATTTTGTGCTTAGGTACCGACATAAAAATGCTTAACCGAAAGCTCACGACTTGCTCTACTAAATTAAAAAGGTTTCCATCGTACGAGCATAATATTATTATTCCTTACAGACCCTCAGTACTAAGAAGCTATTACTCATCTTTTTCCGGCCCGTTTTTATTGCTAGACGTGAAAAATACCAGAAATTTCATCCGGTCCGGTTCAAAGTGGCCAGATTAATTCACAGGCACTTATTTCAAATTGGATTTCACTGGAGGCCGCGACTCCCGACTACACTTCCTTTTAATAGTGGGAGCGCTCATGTCCTTTGATGTCGCTCATGTGGCGTTTTGATTATCGGAAGCTGAAGTAAAAAGTGTTGATAATTTTTTTTGTTTTTTTTTTTATTAAGACGAACGTGGAAATTGATGAATGTATGTTTTCAGATATATCTAACCTAGAACTCTCCAAAGCGTAGGAGACCTAGGTGAATAGGCTTTTCCTAGGAATGCGTGCTCCATCTTACGACGCATCTATGCTTACCATCAGGCGCGATCGCGAACAATCTCCACCCTATTTCGTTAAATTATAAATTAAAAACGTCGTTTCTCGTTTAAATATAATTGACGAGTACTGAAAATGATGCCAAATGATGAATATATGTAGAAGAAACTTATTATGTTTGCAAGGATAGAGATATAAGACTCGATGTTCTAATAATAATTCTAGTCAATAATTATTACCCAATCGCCTCGTAAGGATCCTAGCTGCGTCTTCTACAGTGTCAATAGCGTTGACCCCCATTCAGTCCCACTAATACAACACTTAGAGCAAAGTTAAATATTATTTCTGTTTGTTCAAATGTTCGTAGGAATCGTAGGTGGTACTAGAGGATGCGAGGGTACGATATATTGTGGCTGCATTTATAACTTGAATATTTAAGCGACTTCATTTATGGCCTCTATATCATAAATATCTACAAGTCTATTTATTTCCATTAATGGTTCAACATATTTGGCAAGAGCTTTTGTGACGCTTCTTCTAACCTAAACAGTATTTTGAAGAATTTGTGTTTTAAAATTGCATCGAAAATGTTTCAATTTTTTCTGTTCTTAGTGTAAGCATTATATAGTGTTAGCATTTGCCCACATTCATAAAAATAGCACCTACTACACATAATATGATCACGCCGGTTCCCGTGCGGAGTAGGCAGACAGCACCAAGTGCCAAATGTCTCTATGTTCATGAACATGGCAAATTTCCTGTATGAAACAAAGGACATTCTGTATAACAACAACTTATGTAATTTTCTGTTATTGCGAATATTACATGCATATTTGAAAATAGATGCCATTATTGAAATAGTAGTATATGGTCTGCTCGATGTGGTACAATTATTGTAATTGTACAATTACACTTCGGCAAACTGCTGTTCGAGGAAAATTGCCCCAAGTTAAAACTTGTGATAGCTTGCGTATGAATTCGAATGTATGATTCAAAGTTTGTAACAAAAGATTGAACATTACTTGACAATATGTAATACAAATGTAATCATTTGAAAACTGTTACAAACTAACTTTATAATTACATAATAATATATACAATGAGGGACTATATTAATTTGACTGCCTCGTAGGTTCAGAGGTCTTGGGTTCAAATCTCGGTTTGGGTGTTATTGCTTTATTTTAATGAAATTATTTTTAATTTAAATTCTAATACATGCAATTTTGTTTATATATTGCATATATACTAATCGTTTCTAAGGAATCGTCTATAAAAACTACACGTATCGGAAGTCATAAAATCGATGTCTCTACATAAAAATACATCTTAATTGATTTTTTGAAATAACTAAGCATTAGAATATCGTGATCTTCTTTCCCTGAACTGTTTACCACTATCATCACGATTGTACAGAGGTTTCTATCATAAAATTGAAACTCACGAGCACTCAAATTAGCTCATCCTACCTCTCGCCGTGCTCTATATAGCACGCATGGTGGCGACACAGCCAACGACGTCTTTCTAATGAGCTGCGAGGTTTTTCGCTACCATTCAACATGTAAATATCGATGTCAAGTTTTGAATTGAAAATAGATCTTCGATTCAATAACGCAGCGTTTTCAGTGTGTAGATAAAAATACGTTGCACGCAGAAGCTGCGTGCGGCAAGCCGAGGACGGATCTGGATGGAACCCAATAAGGGACGCTTATTTATGCCCAGAATGGACTAAACCGGACTGAAGATGAGGCTGATTTAAAAGTACTCTTTAAAATTAGGTATCATGTTAGAACAAAAGGATTTGCACTAAGCATTATTATTACCTAATGATTGTTATTTTATGGTTCATATGATTCCGAATAACTGAAATATTATACACAAAACTTAATCGCAATAACCCAGCACTGATATACACCACACCAATCAAAAGCCAATCAATCATTGAATTCCAAATGCTTACGAAGCTGAATGTATTATGACTACTCCCCAAATCGGGTCATCAGCGATGTCATATGGACACCGAGAGTAAACATCGTGCAATACTACGGAGTTTAAAATGAAAATAGAACGTTTCAATTTACCGGAGCGAAAACCCCGTAATATTGATGTGTTAAGTGCCTCTAAATGGCTTCCCGAACGGACGGGCGGGTGTTGCCAGCGTTTTTAACTGCAGTACCAATATCCCAGTTCGACAGTTTCGTTGCTTCTAATTTAGTGCATACGAACCTAAATTTTGCGGATTGTCTTTCACACAGATATACGAGTATTATTGGACTTTTTCCATGTTTTTAATTATAAATCCAATAAATATGCCAAATCGTTCATGGGGTGTTCATACGTTCATACGCACAGTAGAGTGCGTATCTACAGCATTATATGTACAACAGTCTTGGTCCTTTAAAGGCATCACACATAGAAACCTTAGCTTATCATTACAAATTTAAATAGTAAAATAAAGATTCAAATTCCCAACATTTCTCTAAGTATTCTCGTTGGTCGTGATGGTTGCAAGCGCGACTGCCGATCGGGAAGTCCTGGGTTGAAATCCCGGGTAGCGCGCTATCGGATTTTTCTAACTTAGATTTTCTAGTAGTGGGTCGTAGTCTGAAAACGTGCCTGTTGTATGGCAATAGGCTCATCACCTATTCCATAGTGGGACGTAAAAGTAACTGGTGAAACGTGGGAGTGTACTAAACTCCTTTTCCTACCTCATCGGGGATAACAGGCGTGAAGTTACCTTTCTCTAATTCTCTGCTCTTAAATCTATAAGGAAAAGTCAATTATATTAATCGGTGCTATTCGTGCGTCTTAATCTTAATAATTTCACATGATATAAACACGTCATAATACACGAGCTTGAATCTACGAATGATTTAACCACACCATATCTCGCTGCTTAATCCAGGTCTCAGCCGGGCATAATATGGCTAATATTGATTAAAGCTGCTTTGTGAACTTAACACATTAATTCGTGGCGTATTTCAAATTATGTTATAATTTAAATAAATGGTTTTTTAATAATATCCGATTTTATTCGATACGACATTTGGTTTTGTGAATAAAATAAGTTGTTTTTATTCACAAAAAAAAATATTGAAATAAAAGGAAAGTGTATATATTTAAAGTACCTATTTAAGCTTATAGACAATGAAAATAGAATCCGATACAAGAATTCGTGTATTTTACCGCATTTGACTACAACGCATTTCAATGTAAAAAAAGTAACTTTAAACGTATATAAAGTCATTACAAACATATTATAAATACCAGAAAATAACATGTCTTTTCTGTCCTGTGAGTTCTGGATTGTACTATTCTTGTCCAAAATCTGTTTAATCTCACAACGAATTAACAACATTTCGGTTGGTCGCAAAGCCCTTTGAAATAGCTTTTGAAATTCTCTGACGACGTTATGCTGTTAAGCGAAGAAAACCGATTTAGCTTACGCTTACTAAATATGTTCAAGATTCCATGAACTACGTATGCAAAGGATAGTTCAGATACTTACCTTATTCATAAATACTAGCAGCGTTCTACTTGAGCATTTAAAGTATGATAGATAGATAGTAAGATAGATAGGTTTGTCTATTTTTCCACCGCAATCCCCGAAGAGGTAGGCAGAAGAGTGCAGTACGCTCCCACGTTTCATCAATCACGTTTACGTCCCACTATGGAATAGGTGGTGAGTATATTACCATTGACTGGGCACTTATAAGACTTCCAGCCACAATTAGAAGATCTAAATTAGAAAAATAAAAATAGTGCCCGACCCGCGATTTGAACTCAGGACCTTCCAATCGGTAGTCGCGCTTGCAAACAACACGACCAACAAGACAGTCAATACAATATGGTAGCTGTATACATGTAGGAGTATAAAAACCGTATTAATTACCATAAATAAATCCTAATTACTATACATAATGAGAATATTATCCACTAATTTGAAATTTAAATATAGTATTATCGGAACATATTGTATAATTTTTTTGTGGATCGGTCATATCATAGACTAATTATTGTTAAAATCGTATTGTGTCTGAAATCTCTGGAAATGTACAACTGTCATATAATTTTTCTTCAATATCTCCAGTTTATAATATTGTAATTTCACATTAACAATATCTGCCAGGTTTAAATCGTAACATAAATGCAACATTTAATATTAATACAGTTACATTTTCTTCTCTTTCACTTATTAGTTGGAAACACAACTAAATTCTTTTGATAAAATAAATTCAATACATAAAATCTTTAGATTAAGTTCCGATGCTGCAGTGTTGTTGGCGTCACAAACTTTTAATTACAGAACACTGACAGCTGTGCCGCTGCAGTAGGTACTTTAACAGAAAAATCCTCATTAGTTATATTATTCATTTATTTTACAATTTTACGTGTAATATAACAGATTGAACCGTAAGCATTACATGACACAAATATATTTTAGTAACTAACAAAAACCTCTCGAATATATCAAAAAGAATATCTGCGTCTAATTTAGTCTGGCGGCTGAGTCAGCAACACATTGATAAGGACTGGTGTAATAATGTGCCTAAATCCCTATGAGATAAACAGATACTAAGGATTTTCACCTGCTACTTGTCCATCAGGTTCTCAGATAAATCTACCATATGATACATTCTTATATCTTAGAATTTACAGAAATCAACATTTTCATTTCAACTTTTGTGGAAGCCACTGAATTTTCTTAGTTCAATAGATCGAAGGTAAATTGTTTTGCGTATTTTAATATATTTTTTGTTTTTTCTAGTGCGTCCTCGGAGCGCGCTGCGTACACCTGGCTCCCGGACACGAGGATCGAGTTCTGCTCACCATATAGCAGGCGGAAGAGCTCCAATTCGACGGTCTACGAGAGCGACTGATGGTGTGGCTCCTTCGAGCAACTCGAAGAAGCATTGCTGTGAACTCGGACACATAGTGACACTGACGAGTGAAATAATCTAGTGACAATGCGAATACGAACGCTACTACACGTTATCTCCCTTGTAATTTGTGCTTCTCTACTCTCTATCTCTATTACTCATTGTATATATCCGATGGTTTTCGCTTCTTCCTTCGTCTATCTATAAGTATCTTGTAGCTGTTGCGATTCGTGAAGAATGTGTGTTATTGTATTTTGAATCTTAAAAGATTTGAAAATACATGGTGTTTTTGAGGCTTTCTTGCATTGACACAAGTACGGGTAATGTAACTTAAGTGTGTTAAGTTTACTGAATAAAACCCAAATTCAAGTGTGCTGACGTAAATAGCAATAAATATTGTTTTATACGTTATGAAGGAAAGTTTCTTATTAAATAATAGGTACGTCCTAGTCCGTAATGCGTATCATATTATTAAAGCACGTTATATTCACATCTGCAATATATATTTCTACGACATTAGAATTAACCATAGACATAAGAATATAAATGAAAGAGTATCAGGAGTAATTTGAGGTGCTTACCTATTTCATTAACATTACATGTAAATTATAATTTTTCGTTTCTTCCTTGCCACATCACGGCTTGTATAATTTTTGCAAGCGAATTAAAGACCTGCAATGTTCGTCTTGTCAGAAGAATCTTCTGAGAGGAAATTTTTGCTCATAAATTCGCTAATATTCCCGCATTCACTCCAAGTCGGGAGAAGCGTGAAACTTCCTCTTGGTTACCGAAAATGAATATTTATGACGAACGACGAGTAATGCGCCATTTATGTAGAAAGTTATGACGTATTCCTTCGACTTATCGAAACGAATTGTATCAGCTAAGGCTTCAATATTTCCTGATTGAACATTCCATATTTATTCCGTTGTATAATTCCATTTATTCTATTGTATAAATATTAGTGTGACATTTAGCTAATTTCACTTTTGTTATCTACCCTACATTTTTATACACACTACACATTATGAAAACAAGAGTAAATCGCGAATGAAAAGTTAATAAAATGTAATGAAACTTAAAAATATATCACACTAACACATATATACATGCTAACATGGGTACGAAGGAAAAATAATAAAAAAAAGAAAGATACTAAAAGTACCGTTTTGTGTAGTAAATTGTATACAAATTTGATAGTCTTCACACGGAGCAATAAAAACTTTATATTGGCAAATAATTAGTAGGTATACCTTAACATATTGTACAACAAGAAATCAGTTATATTGGGCTGGGTATAAATAAGTTATGCCATAATGAATGGATCTGTGAATAGGTCTATTAAGCACCTATTAGCACTACTTGTATACGAGTAAGTATTTCTGTTTCAAGCCTGATGCTGCGTTTACTTTTGCCATTATAGAATAATCTGAATTCATTTATACATTCCGACTTTGATGGTATTGGCGTGTATAATTATTTCTACGGCAATTAATGGTATGTATTACATAATGAAATAAATTTAACGCTGTTCTTAAGTCTATACTGGTCATGTACATTTAACTATTTGTGCATAAATTACCAATTAGCGTCAACATTTGGGTATAATGATAAAAATTTAAATTGTTAAACTTCTGTTAGAATAGGAGTCAGCATTTGGTACACACATAGACATAATTTGTCAAATCTAGTCATGACTTTGTCATTTATTTGCATAGCATCCTTCAACTAAATGTCTTTACTCTTATACTATCGAACACGAATTTTCATGATAACTTAGCGTATAATTAAGTATACTATACTGTAAGATATGACACCACTGTTTATTAACTCGTATAGATGTGGAGAGTTAGTTAGGTAATTGATTCGCTGTGATTTTTAGTTTTATATCAGTGTTCGCATCAAATGTTTTTGTGGTATTCTCGTAATATAAATTTACGCGTAAATTACTACTTATAATTACGACTAGAATAAGTACTATAGGATTTATTTTTATAATGTAGTTCGCCCCAGGTTTCAAGACACACGATCCAGTATAGTGTATATTAAATATAATTGTACAGATTATTATTAAATACATGTTTATGTAAATATTTGAAATTAATTACACGTAAGCATTTCGCTTTAAGGGATTTTTTTCGTTATGGCTGTTGTTTTATAATTGAATGCAATCAAAACGGAATTGGTATCACTAGAGGCTCATAGTAATGTTCAGAGTTCGATGACCCTATCTATTCTTACATACTAAATAAAATAGTTATAAGTGTGGTTTGTTTTTAACAAAGTTTTTCGTGGCATTCGACGTCCATACGAAACTAGAGTTAGTTCCTGTCTATAAGAACTACGTTAAAATCATTATAGTAATAATGTTTCATCCGTTTTGAAACATAAAATTATACATTATACATTTGCACTTATACATCATAATATCATTATTGTAACCGAAATTAATATGGAGAGTACAATGAAATGAATTGTATAACAAATGATCTTATATGTCATATTACTACGTATAATGCGACGTTATATTACTATGTATAAAAAAGTTTTGACAACAATTTCATCTTGCTCAAATGATTGGTGTCGGGTTCCAATTATTATATTGTCCTTTCAAAACCTATCAATCGTATACCCTTTGTATATTAGCGTACTATACGTAACTATCTTACATATTACTATGTATAATTTTCTCCACATTTATCCTTTTTTGTATCTGAAGTTTTACTATGAAGATACTGTATCCATTAAATATTTTGTATAATTTTCAATAAATTCATAATATTAAAATTATTTACCGTTCTTTTATTATATGCTAAACAACTGATAATGGTACAAATTTAACACGCTACGTTACACTCAGGTAATTGAGAGTGTATTTGAAATTCTCGTATATTATTTGCCTACAAATGAACAAAAAGAACTTCACTGAATACAGGCAAGGGCTGACACTACAAAGGTTACGTCTAAATAAAACTTCAGTCACGGTATTAAATCTCCTACATTTCCAACAAACATAATTAGGTGCATCGTGACTAATCCAAATACTTGCACAACTTCCCTTGCGTTCTCATTTATTGTACAATAGGGAGCTCATTAATCTCTCTGACTTAACCATACTTAAAGACACGGATCCTTTTCCGATACGGCACTGAGTAATTCGATGGCTGTCATTTCCTCGACGGATCTGTATTGTGGCAAGCTCGTTTCGTGTGCACTGTGTCACTAATTGGAATGGAGTTTTTGTGAGCCGCCGCCGCAGGAGTCGCGAGTTAGAAACGAATGACTTACGTGTTTCGTATTACAGAAGCTGTGATTCGATAGGATTAAAACTGTTTATGCGACACGTCGCCATGAATGGCAACGGTGCGCAAAATTTGGTTTGTTACAGAAGTTTGCATTATTTCCATTTTTTAAGGTGTCATTTAAAATTGTATCTAACAGCACACGTCTAGATATAAATACTACCGTTAGAATAAATATCACCGCAAAAAAACTGAAAAGGTATCAGTGACATTAAAAGATTGTTAGTGGTTTAAAATTTAAATCAGAGCGTGGTTACTTACTAGTAGCAATACTATAATAAAATATAATACAATATATTTCAAAATAAGATAAAATATCCTAAAATGTACATAATTACGAAACTT
The DNA here is from genome assembly GCA_018244755.1 of Jemadia pseudognetus. NCBI lineage: Eukaryota > Metazoa > Arthropoda > Insecta > Lepidoptera > Hesperiidae > Jemadia > Jemadia pseudognetus. The sequence goes on from DWTO01000029.1 coordinate 30,077, forward strand.
CGGAGTTTACCTCGCTGTACCTACAACAAATGTGAAATATAATTATTTATCATCGTCATCATCATCGACCTATTGTAGTCCACAGTTGGACAAGGTCACTTCCAGAGGGGTTATGTATATAATCCCCACACTGGCATGTGGGTTGGGGATTGCAGAGAAAAGTTTCTTGCACCGCCGACGATGCTGCCCACAGGGGGCCAGGACGTATAGCTAAGCCCAGGTAGATTGCGCCAGACCGCGATCAACCACCGCTGAGTTTAGTCGGCTCTTACGTCGCCATTGTATACCGGCACAGGGTCGGGGAATGTATTCTTACCCCGACCTTACCCCGACACCGAAAATTCCGCTCGACACGGAAAATGTATTTATAAATAAAATTTACTTACTGATTAAATAGCTTACTGGTGCGTTACAACATAAAGTGTTTCAGCGGTAACCGTCATGGTCACGCAGCGTATTGGAAAGCTCCACCTGAGCTTATTTGAGTTATTCGATTGCATCGGAAGTCCGTAGGAAGGCAGCTGGCTGTTATAGTACCTAGCATGTCATACAAAAACTTCTAAAAGGCAGAGCGATGACTTGTGTTAACAGTCCGCCATGAATCTACGCGAGTGAATAAATGAATCATGATTTAAAATCGATTCAATGAACCATTTACAAGATTATAACTAGTTCACGCAATAGATTATTACACATATATTATTTTTACTAAGAATCCAGTACCTTTTTTAATCTTGGCCAATCAAAACTATAAACTATAGATACTCATAAATTGTTAGATGGAAAACGAATAATCGTTTTAAAATTATACTTGCTTATGTATTTCCCGCGATCTACATCACTGCAACACATTTGTAATGTATTCCTACTTAAATATTGGAATACCCACGTAAACATAACATCACGCCTGTAATCCCCAAACAGGTAGGCAGAATATAACATAGAAATCTTAAGAGAAAACGAAACCAAAGAAGCAATAAATATCTACTTAATCGAATAATTAATGATATAGATTCTAGCCTGCCTCTAGACAATAGGGTCTGACGTAAGAATGAACAAACTCCTTGAGCAAAAGCTCGCTGAAACGTTACACTCAATTCTCTTCACACAAAAAAACTTTATAATGTCAAACATAGGTCTCCTCTCAAACTGAGAATAGTTAAACTTACGGTCTGCCGGGTTACTCTGTCATTGTTACAGCAAACTTAATGAAAACTCCAATGCATGCAGGATTCATCACGAAGTTTTCCTGTACCAATATACCAAGTTTATTAAGTCATAAATTGCATGTATTTTAAAGACTAACCGAGGACCCCCGAAAAGGGAAGATGAATTCTATGCCACTAGGCAATCGCTACTCAAAAACATAGAAGAGTATTATTCCCACAATAGCGATACACAATTCTAACATACGAGAAAGTTTAAACAAAGTTGTGAAGAGGTTGACATGTGTAGGTACAGATATAACTTACGAGTCCTAACTTTAGAACTGTCATGAACTGTCTCTGTCTAGATTTGGGTTTGTAATGTAACAGTGGAATAAGGTTTAAGCTAAAAGACAAGGGTGAGGATTCTCGAACCTTTATTGGGTACAAAAGCACTTGTACATAATATATATTTCTTACTTTAGACAATATAAATCCTTTATAAACCTTGTACCTACGCGCATTAGAGTGCCCTTGTCAGCCTAAGGCCTTGTACCTAACGTTTTTGTTGTGTAACTAAAATATTATTTCTGTACCATATCACGCTATCTTCGTTACGGGGTAGAACGGTATTGAGTGTCAGATATTTTGATTCTCGTAAACCTGCCGTCTTTCTAAATTCATCGTTTTCTTCAAAGACGCTCACAGGTTACAAACACATACTTCTGATTCACTCTGCAGCTGAGGTATGTTTTGGTAATCCTGATTTAGAGACTATAGCAATTATAGTAGCAGATGTCTCAATAATGATAATCAACAATCTCAAAGTATCTAATACGTTACTGAAGTAATATACAACTAATAATAATCATTAAACGTGTAAAAGGTAACACAGGATAAAAATACTTGCTACTTCGCTAAATATAAATTATTTGGTCAAGTATTTTAATTTTAGCGTTTTAACAAAACCTACGTGTCACACGAAAACAACTGCAAATTATTTTTCTCTCAATTATATACCAAAATTCGGTAATAACATAATAATATTTTACTTAAACAATCAGTTCGTTACTTGACCGTAAACAAGGTTTACACATTCATTTGCATAGATCGGTGCGTGGCTGCTGTTTAACGGTAGCACGCTAGATGTTTGATCGATCGGACCTACCGGCGTTACGGACGTTAGAATCCAATTCTCACGGCAGAGTCAACAACGCGAACGCACGTGTAAACAAATCTCGACAATGCGCGGCCATGTAGATTTACGTTAACACAAATGCATCGATCCAAACGATTTTCGAACTCATCGCCGTCGACATTCGGTCTTTAATGATTAGAATCGCGTAATAAAATTTCCAGCCACCGCGGCGTGTTGACATTGCCTTTGTAAACACTAATAGGAAATTCAAAAGTGGGAACCAGTTAAGATGAAACAGTGAATATGTTAATTTCGTTGAGTACACTGCACATCCGCAGTCGCGTTCGAGAACCTTCGGAATATCTCGGTAATAAAATCAATTGTCGGGAATTCGTTTGTTTGTTTTTGAAGATAATGCGGCTTCAGCAGTATTTCCTGCTGGCACAAGTGTATTGTACGATAGTTGCGGCAATAATATACATATTTACATATATGTAATATTAGGATTATCTCGAACGAATCTCGAACTTATACAATCTTGAAGTTTTATTTAAATTTTATAGTTTTTCCTTATACAAAAAACTAAATAAATCAGTTAATTGTAAATTGTGATAGAAAAATAAAGTTACTTCTGATTTAATATTGAGTTTACAATTGAATTTCGGAGAGGACACAAACATATATTTTAATACCTATTTACTACACTCTTTGAACAAATAAATCCTTTTGTAGCTAAAAATATATTCATGAGAAATAATACAACAAAAAATAATATTACGTCTGCAATCTCCGAAAAGGTAGGCACACACAGTGTAGTACACTCCCGCATGTCACCAGTACGGAAACTCAGAAAATATAACATGATTAATTTCGATTCCAATAAGAAAGTAACAAACATATGACTTAATAAATGCACAAATAAAATAAAGTAGAATAAGCCGCATAGGATTT
>DWTO01000030.1:0-32896 GCA_018244755.1 Jemadia pseudognetus
AATATTATAATGGTTCGGTATTAAATATTATAATGGTTCATTATTAAATATTATAATGGTGCGGTATTAAATATTATAATGGTTCAGTATTAAATATTATAATGGTTCAGTATTAAATATCATAATAGTTCAGTGTTAAATATTATAAACATCGAAAAATATATAAGTGAGATTCCACTAAAACGTCAGCTTAGCTTAGCTAAGCAATATAGTAATCCACGCGTAACAAAAGGTACCTGATGTTATCCGTGTCTAAATCCATTAACATCTTGTAATTTTATTTAACTCTCACATCTACGTACCACGAATCATAAAGGGGTGCATAACAACACAACCGCAATGTTGTTGATTCGCAGTAACAATGTCTAGATGATCAAAATTGTTCTAAACTACAACATAACTCGACTGGTCAGTGGTCGCTCGCTTGTCTTAAATAACGTAATTGTGTGGAACAATCTTCGTACAGCAGGGAATTGGATTTAATTGATGACCGTCTAAAAATAGACTGCGCGCTACTCGCTGTATATAAATAAAGCAAAGCGTCTACTCGTATCTCGTGATATCTTTTATTTTATTTCAGTGGTGCAGTTAAGCGGCAGAAATAGATGGTAGTGGGGCTCTCGTACAATGTACTCTGGATGCCTATAAGGATCTATTATCTTTCTAAATCAACAAATATAAATACACTATGTAGTCTATTAGTGCATATATATTTAGTCGTACATATTTAATACTGTATACTAAGTGTATACGTAATATTTCAAGGCACACATATGTATATGTAGTGTAGTGACTCGTGTTCTCATGACCGATGAGCGGTGGGGAATAAAAGGTCGTCGAATAGTGGTTCGGTAAAAAGAACATGGGACACTCCTACCAGATGGTCTGATGACCTGAAGGATACAGCGGTTTACTACCGGATTCCGAAGGCCTAGAACCGAGAAGAGTAGTGCCTATACTCTAGGCTAGTATACTAGTAACTAGTATACTAGTAACTATTAACTAGTGGAGGATTATGTCCAGAGTGAATTTCCAAATGGTGGCGGAGGACTCATAAATACATTTAACTTTTCGTAATACATATTTAATTAAAAATGCAATAAAGCAGATTTGTTGTCATAAAAAATATTATAATAGGAAAAACAGTTTCCCTTATCTAAGAAATATAAAGAATAGCATACTACGCTTAAGAATAATTATATTAATAGATAAGAGAGAAAATTATAACACTGTTGTGTTTTTTACAATTATTTACACGTGTGAGATAAATAGGTCAATAAAAATAGTTGAAACTTACAATATATATAAAACTATATGACAAACAAAAAACTTACGTATATTTATTTATAAATATATTATATCTTAAAATACAAATAATAATTCAGATAACAGTTAAACTTCTACACTCAATACGCTGAGCAGAGCTGCTTGTATTTTAACAATAATAATACAGTGTAGTCTGTTAAGAACAAAAATAATTTGTTAGTAACACTGCAGAGGGAAAATTATGTTTGTAATTATTAACTTATAATGTAGCATTCATTATAAGTTAATAATTATTAACTTATAATATAGCATTCATTATAAGTTAATAATTACAAATATACAAAATAATACTTTTTCATTATTACAATAATTGAAACTCGTATCACGCGTTAGTGACTATGGAGCTTACTTATTGGTTGGTATTGGTGATATTCTTATCATACTTTTTATTTGTGTGTATAAAATATTTTGAATTAAACTCATCTTTACAAAAATCGACCTTTGCAAAATACATATTATAGTCAATACAAGAAAGATAAGTTAAAGTTTGATATTTAATTTTTAACCCTACATCTGTTTATACAATATGTTTTGAACGTTAACCGCTTGCGAGGACTCTATTGTTAAAAAAACACCAGACGCTTAAGAAAAATAATTTATTATGCATTCGACCTAGTTAACTTATTTGCATGCTATGATAGTCTTAAGTGACTATAAAAAAAGGTATCGTAAGCGAGTGACTTTAATGGAAATAAATAGCTCGTTAATTAAAATCGGACGAGCAATGAAGTTGTACCGCATTTAATCATTACCTCTGTGGCATAACGATGTGTAATTTAAATAAGGTCTGCTGTCATTTGGTTCACCTGACACAAACGGGTGGTTCCAGCTTATGTACCGAATACATTGAGTTTTGCATAAATGTTTTTTTAATAGCAAGTTCTCGTTTGACTACAGTCTCACCTGATCGTAAGTAAGATGTAGCCTAAGGTACGCTTGCCTACAAACCACCTGTTCACTTTTATCTTGAAGTTCCAGGTGATACGAATCGGGAAATCTAGACTAAATCAGTAAGGTAGTAGTAACTTTAGCTATCCTTAGATACCGTTATAAAAAAGTTTAAGCAACCAACTGTAGACCGGGGAATTTTTTTCAAAGTATAATGCCATTTAAAAATTGCATACAGGTGATGTTTAATTTCGTATTAAATTAAAATCCATGGTGACCCGGGCAATTATATAAATAATGTGTTATTATCTGAATTGGCTGTTACAAGACAAACACTTAAATGTTATTTCGTTAAAATGTAAGTTAAATGTACACTGTCTTTCTTAGCATTACGTAATGTATGAGTCACTTTATAGAGTGAATTTTCATTTACGTCATCACTTGTCAGTCGATATATTTAAACGTCAATCACGCCTATAATTCCCGAAGAGGTAGGCAAAAGAGTTTAGTACACAGTCACGTTTCAACAGTTATGTTTACGTTATGCTACTATCAGAAAAACTATGTTTACTTACTAAAAAACCCAATAATGAACGATCCGAGATTTCAATCCAGAACCTCTGGATCGGCAGGCGTGCTTGCAACCGTCACGACCAGCTGCAACGTGGCAATCAATAATGAGTCATTATATTATAGGCAGTACAATGAATTTTTTGTTTATTTCATTGTTAATATGGTGACTTTATCTACTTACAGTACATATTAATTTTTTTTCACATAAATTGTAATAACAAGTGAAACAATAATTAATTATATTTTATATCTATATAATATCTATGTAATTCTTGTTATACATTAAATTATAATGCTTCTATAACACGCTTAAATATTGTACTATTACAAAATGTTTTAAATTTAGTTGCATTCGCTATCTTTGTTTTTATTAAAAAAAACACTTTAATTCTTATCTTAATTTAAATCAGTGAAATTAATAATGCTTAATTATCACTTCATAGTGTAAATAGTATGTAGAACAAATTATATATTTGTTCCATGCAAAAATTATAGATGCAAACAGCAAACAAAGTCCTATCAAAGTCAATTAATCGATTCACATGACCAACAATTCGCGATCACGACACTACAATATACGAGTAGTGTAGTGTTCGAGAAAATTATGTTTTAGCACCGTTATTTCCATAAATTTATGCTATATCGTGTTTCATACACTTTATCATACAATATCAAAAAGTTTTAATTAAATATACCACAACTCTTTTGGTAATGGATGTAGATGTCGAGGGAGAACAAAACTCATTTAACTTTACAAATCGGTCAAATAAAATGGCTAATGGATGAGGCAGAAGTGTCCAAAACCAATGTTTTTTGCATGAATATTGTTTTTTCTGATTACCCCAAAAGCCACCTAGATGATGGTATAATAATAATTATTACCCTAGTGACGACTGTTGAAAAAAAAGGTGATACAAATAGACCATACAAGAGATAATACCATTAATTTCTGCGCTCCTTTTTACGCAGACATCAGTCTATTTGTATTACACTGATTGTTAACATAACATGCTGCTTAGACCACGGTACTGGAACGCATCACATATTAAATTGCTGCTAACAATATGTACGTCAATCTTTATTATTGTTAATAATGCGAGCAAAATTTAACGCCGTAATATGGGGATCTATTTTAGTCCTTGTTACTGCGAGCATCTGCAGTGCCTCTGCATCTAGCGTGTTGTGCAAAACAGTCGATCACGACACTATCGCCGAGTGTGAATACTTTGTTACACTCATTGAATAGCATTTATAATGAGGTCACTTTGATGTACGTGTTGTCTGTGAAGCCCCTTTTGTAACTTGTTTGATACAAATTATCGTGAGTAATTTCGTTTTTATCTACGTTTGTTGATGTATTGAAACATGTTTTAAAGGGAGCTTGGCTGACTAATAGCTACTATAGATTACATGTATATGTAGTTCGAACTCGTTTCAGGCGTGCTTCAAGAATTTCTCTTGTTGAGAATTTGGACAATATAGTGGAAATGCAAAAAATACTTGTTCTTATTTCTTGAAGAACTTCAGCAACGAAAAGAGACGGAAGCAATATACCTAAAACGGTTTACTAGTAATAATAAATGAATTACTTGTCACTAGTTTTACAAAGGTCCCAAAGCGTTTCCATTCTATTCAGCCATGACCGGAGCGGCATTTTCCCTTCCACTCATTGACCGATTGTGTGTAGATGAGGTGCCTACTTAATACGTGCTGAATGTATACTCGGCCCACAGAACACCACTTGCAGACTAATAGTGATTCCTGTCTCTTTATTGAGATTAAATTTGTCCGTACTTTTTAATAAACCGCTACTTGTACTATGTTTATGAAACTAAAAATATCTGACTGGATCCAAAACTTTTAAATTTCTGATAGTGGTAATAATACTCGTATGACTCGTCAAAACTACAGGAATAAGATTGATAGTAGCACGTACAATTTGTAATATTATTAGTATGAGGGCAATTAGTAACAGCCAATATTAATAATAATAATAATTATTGTTATAGTGATGGTCAGTATTCGAGCCTAACCACAATCTCTTCTGAATTAAAATGCTTGCTTCTCGTATGTACGTGGACTAGATCCGTATAATGGAAAATAATTTTACACCTAATACCTATATAAATCCGATGTAGTTTTCCACTGACATAGACAAAATACCGCGGATCGTCACGTATGAAACTTTCTATATTATTTGGACCGCGAATAACGCCATATAATCCAACCATACGTAAGGTATATATTCAGTCACCGGGTACATCCACCGGAACAGAATTCGGAATTGGAACACCTACCGTGTTAAAAGTAGGATAAGATTATGACTCAATGCAAGTGATATCGAACACTTTTAATTTCAACGAAGCTATCGCTAAATGTCGTTCTATTTTTGAACACTTTAAAATCATTAGTAAAAGGTTGACTTATATCAATCAATATCAAAATACCTTGGAATTATGTGTAGTTTGCTTAATATTATTCAATAATTACAAAATTTGCAAGCATTTCAAATAATTTCTTGTGGGTCTTAGAGAAATTTATTTAAACTTCTAGTTAGTTTCGCATATCACTCATACCTGTAGTCAGCCAGCGATGTGATGCTATTTATGGTAACTCCATGTCATTATGGTCTGAAAGCCCATTCTAGAGTTCGAAGGGAGGAGGGAGTTGACACACCGAGTAGTGTGCAGTATAGAAATCATTTGGAAAGCGACGCTAGGTTCCCTGCGCAAAAACTGGGCATCCTAATCAGGGCAAAATGGTACTTCAGTGCAAAAACATAGTCATTTTTTCTATAAACCATTATTAGATTATGCTAAATCTAATAATTATTATCAACTTCATATATCCTAGAATACAATTACTGCATGTATTGACAATATCCCTAAGATTTTTTCATACACAGTTAACTGTCCATTTTTGGGTGATCTGATGGCTAATTCCGGTAGCCTTCAATTTTATTTATATTTTAATTTTGACGCTGTTATAACATTACCCGTTTGTTTTGGCTGGCTGCCTCTCGATATCTTGCCAGCTTTCTGTTTTGACACATGAAAGTGCTTTAGCGGAGCGCTGACTTGTTCGACTGCAGACTAATACCTAGACAAATTGAGAGGGAACATTGAACTTGCCCGGTATCTGTCTAAACTAATGAACAATAATAAATATGACAAGAAAATTAGTATAGCTAAAATATAATAATTGTAATTAAGTTATTTTTATCTTATTATTTTGATTGATGGACACGTATTTTATTAAATTTCTATAATACTATTTCGTATGGTTATATGATGTTCCTGTATAGTTGCTATGAGATTCCGAGGAGGCCAAAAAGATATATCATAGGTTTTCGCATAAATTACCTTAGAGAAAGGCTGAGAATTTTTCACCTTATGATTTTGGCCAATACTGATTAGGACTGGAGTACAATAGGGCAGTAACAGAACAAGAAATCACTTCTAGTGACCTTAAGTTCAAGGACATTGTTTGCGTCCAAATTGATGATTTGGCTTTACAATCGTTGACACTACTGACTGGCATCGGTTGAATACGAATCGTTAAACATCCGTATAAGTGGCCTGCTTTTGGAGAGGCCTATGCCCAGCAGTGGACATGAATAGGTTAATGATACTACTGAGGTTAAGCCGAAATAGATCAGTTTTAAATTATTACTGGTTTGTTTATTACTCCCATTGTCACCATCGCTAACAATCTAATAACTTATTAATTCTCCATACATTGATAACTAAAATTACCCACTGTTAAAATTAAAATAGAATGTTATAATTAAGAACAGCACAAAATTCAATCTTAAAAATATTATGACGAGGTAAATCAAGAAAGCGATGACAAAAGAGATGACATTTAAGATTTGTTATCATAAAAGGTTTTAAGATAATAATCATTGATTTACATTATGTTTTATTGTGCTGTAAGTTAATAGTAACACGTTATAAAAAAAAACATACGTTAATGCTCCAGATCTGTCTGCCTCCTACACGTTTAATAACAAGATGACGAGGAATCACGTATTTGGTTATATTGCTACGTACCAATTCACTAAAAATAGCCGCCGTGATACTGTTCCACCTACGACTTACAACGTGAATCTATTGCGATATTACATCGTAACATTACACCTGTAATCCCCGTAGAGGTAGGTAGAGAATTATACTATAGTCCCACGGTTCCATGTAGCGCGATATTATGGTTAAAATTATTTTTATTAATCCAACAATTACAATAATTACATATAGTGGGATCTCTCCCGGTAAGATTATATAGAAACCTTTATTGGGAGACTCCCCTCTTCGTTGTGTGCGGTGTTTGTCTAGAATTGTAGTTTTATACAAAAATAGATAAAAAAGATATATGAAATAAGAGATAAACTACTTTGAATTGCAAGCAATTGTCGTGATATTACGTTATGTTATTAAGTTTCATTGAGTTAATTTTGAATGGTTACAAACCCTTCGGATGTATTTGTTATATCTTAAATACTTGTCATAGTATTATAAAGATTTCCAGTTAAATGAATGAAATGCGTTTATGCAATTAACAAGTACTGTCCTGTACATAAGTAGCATAATTGGATATAGATATATCAGGTATGCATATGGTCAACAATTAATTACGTGTACGTTTAATTTGTAATTGATTAGACAAGAACTGTAACTTAGCAAATTATTTATGGCATTAAATATTTGACATTTATATTAGATCAAGACTGCTGCAACGACGAAAACGAAATTAGCGAAACTATAACGAAATATAACGAATTGAACGAAAATATAACGTATTATTTTGCATTGTTGGACATATAACGTATTATTTTGCATTGTTGGACACGAGTCTCTTTACAGAATGAGAGGGGGAGAATTTAAAATGTAACGTAGTTTTAAAAATATTATCCGTTTTATTGTCGCCAACATTATAAATTTTTGTAAATAGTACATAAACAATACACAAATATACAAAATGTGCGTAACATCACGTGTGCAACCCCCGAAGAGGCAGGCGGACGAGTGTAGTACAATCACACATTTCACCAGTTACGGTACACGGTTCCACCATTGAATAGCCTGGAATAGCCAACATGATAAGCTTTTTGCCATGCACCGGTCACATATGTATTAAACACCGAGAAATGCTTCAGCTTCTAGAAATTACGAATTAGAAAAATGCAGTAGTACTCAATCTGGGGATTGAACCCCGGACATCATCATCATCAGCCTGTCTCAGTCCACTGTTGGACATAGGGCTCCCCCAAAGAGCGCCATCGCGCCCTGTCCTCGGCTTGCCGCATCCTGTATCTGCCTGCAGCTCTTCGCAGGTCGTCATCCCACCTGGTCGGACATAACAATCAGAAATCCAAAAGCAGTTAAACATTTGTACATATACTAAATATAAGTATTAAAACCTCACTGTGTTATATCACGGTTCCCAGTAATGTCGCAGACGCGGGCATGAGCACTTAGTTATTTATAATAACATCTCTTTAATCATGCAAATTAATCGTGCAATAAAATCAGCTGAGCGTTGTCTATTACTTATCATTAGTTGCAGTTTATTTCACTTTACTAACCATTTGTTATATCCCTCACACGATTGAATGGAAAATTTATATCAGTTACTAGCGATTTTATTGACTCCACACGCACTCTGTTGTGCTATAAGGCTTGAATACGAAATAGAGATTTTGTAAAATAGTTTAAGTACATCTTATCGTTATAGCTTTACCTTTATGGTGTCAATAAATGTCTAGCAAAATTTTTAACCAACTATATTAACAATATCGTAGAGTAGTTTTATAATTTTAGTTATCAATATTATTTTCGCTGTATAAGTAAAGTAGGGATGTAGGATAAAGCAAAGATATAGGGAATTGCAATTTGTTTAATAATAAACTCGTGCCAATTAGTATTTAATATACTTTTTTGAATTAATTTCATATTATTACATTAGGACTTAAGTATACATATAGACGTAAGTTGTAATACATACGTAGGTACATAAATGTAGTTAACAAGACTGAAGTGACTGTAACTGCAAAATTTTAAAATGTAAATAATTGTATTTAGTAACATAGTTGCTATAGCATTTATTACGTATTTAACGTGTTACAAATTTTCTTTCAATTTTACAATATTGTGTTTTCTTTCGTTAACGACAATTAACGCCAATTATAAATTAGAGGCGTCGTTTACTTATTATAGTCTACTTTTATTGTAAATCTAAAAAAATATCATGATGCAAGATTCTATTCTACACTTTAATCAATGAAGTAAATGATAATAAAATTAGAGTAATTCAATAATTCTTTGTCTAGCTACTCTACTATCCTTCTCTATATAATTGACTCTATGTACTCAACTCTACCCACTCTACCCACCGCCGTTGACTGACTGACTTCTTCGTTCCTTCGTGCCCTCCTTGTGTTATAAGAATGGTAGCCGATAGGTAGGGCCCTTCGAGAGAGATAAAACATGTTCTTTTTAAATATCACTGCACTGGTTATTGCTCTATTGATGCTTATTTCAATTTGATAGCATTCCCATTTCCTCTCCACTCCTAACTAATCATAGTTAATCCGATAATTAATTTATTCCATTGTGCAATATTTAAAAAATTCCATTCATAAGAGCATACAATTTTCCTTTTCTTAAATAGCTACCTACATACATAATGTACAAAGATCTTTATCAGCCGCGTTCCATGTTGTGTCAAACTACGGCTTTCAAATCTCAAATCTAATCTGATATGCACCTCACGTGGCCACCTTCGGTAGATCTGATCAGGTGATCATTCTTCTCATAGTAAATATGTATTATAAATATAAATAGTTTGTCAAAATGTGTATCTTGATGCCAAATGGATATATTGACGTATGCGATAACAGCTTTGCTGATTTAAATGTTAGACCTGTTGCTTGGTTAATAGTGAATGATATATTAATAAATAAGTATAAATAAATTCGCGAAATATATTATTATAATCCTATCTTGACGTGACTGAAATGATCGTGCCGACAATGAACGGAGAAAAATATTATCATGTCCAATCGCATAAGACCAGTATCGTGTTAAATAAACATGTGGATACTTTGATTCAAATAATATTATCTATTGTTATATAAAGATACGTATAGTCTTCGGTGAATTTGTATGTAGATATTGTTCAACTGTTTCTGTGAAACAAGGTATCTGTACTGCTCAACTGACAGTCTGATTTAGCCTTTATTGGAATATTAATTGATTATAAAAAGTTAATTGATTACGTGTCACTGATATAAACGTTATTAAAAGAACCGGATGAATGATCGATATTGGGTAATATAATTGTACGACCTTTTTAAAGAGTCTTTATTAATAACGCTATTGATCCCATATGAATATTATTATAGAGCATGCTAAATATTACAATGAATAGTATGAACTATTAAAATACTTTTTTAATGATATGCCGTTGTTTATCATCGTGTTCCAGTTTAGAAATTACCGCTCGCATTAACAAAAGAAATTGTAATTTTGCAGGGCGGCGCCGCGGCACGCGGGGCTGACGGCTCGGTAGCGAAGAGGACAGCGTATCAGCCGCCAGCACTACGCTGCTCGTTCGCATTCGCGTCGCACGACTCGCTCGCATCCGACCGATATATCTCCTGCATCTCAACAACAAAACTCAGTGACAGTGGACTAAGTGACGTAAACGTTACAAACCCAAGTGTTCGATCCTTAGTGATTGCGTTCAGTGCTCGGTAGCCGAGTGAATGCGCGTCTGTTTCGACACCCTCTGCTTTGGATCGTCACAGCGCACAGCTGGTGACGATGAGCCGAGGGCCGTAGTGAACACAGGTGGAGGAGCGCTTACCGTGGCGCCCACAGTGAACGGCGATAGACGTGCTTTAAACGAAACCTATAGAGAAGAATTAAACGGAATAATGGGGACTCCTACCGCAATGAATTCGGATTCAGAGAATTGTGTTGCTAACGCAGCAGTGGCTAATGATATGCAGCCCTTACTAGAAAGAATAAGGGAGTTAGAGGCGTTGTTGAAGCAACGCGACCAGGAGATGTTGGAACTGCGCTCGCAATTGGACAAATTGCAGAGCGTGTTCCCATATCAGCAGTACGCAAGGGGTTCGAGAGGGCCCAGGAAACAGAGGGCCCAGGGTATCTCTGCTGAGCCACAAACCAGCTCGTCTCTTCAAGACTTGACGCACCAGACATTCTCTACCTACGACAAGAGCGAAGCGTAAGTACCGTTTTCCTATCGGCCATACTATCTACACAGCCACACACACTCAATAGTTGCTTATTGATACGAGCATTCATAAACAAGTCTTCGCTATTTCGAAAACTATTTATAGGTGTCGGTTAGCTGAAGTGTTGTTCAGTTTGCTTATCAAATCGTGTACGTTTTAAAATATCTTCGCACGGTTTCAAGTACAAGTTAAACGAAGCTAAAAAATGATTATTCGAAAATATACTTATATGTACATAGTGTGATTTAGCGTAATTTTGAAGTAATCGTTATCAATTTATCCAGTTCAGTCAGACATTTCTTAGAAATGTCGGTAAGATCAATTTTATTCTAAATGTGTTCTGACTCTCAGCAACACGTGCTACGTGACTGTATATGCCATTGAAAATATCCAATGTCGAATAGAAAATGTTGTTTTTAAATGTCTAACGTTAATTAGAATCGAGTATAAAATCTTATGTGACAACAAAATATGTACGTATACTTCAATGTATGTGGACAACAAGCATTTTATACACAACTCGCATTAAAATTCCCTTCGATCGCTAATCCCAATCTATAAGATCATTGAACCAGCTGGTATTATCTATACAGGTAAATAAAATTGGAGTGTCTGTTTGTAATATTAAAATAACCGCTTTTTACTAAACGCGTATGTATATATACCTACACAGTATATATACCAAAATAACATCTTTTACAATTTTTGTCTGTCTGTTTGTTCCGGCTAATCTCTGGAACGGCTGCACTGATTTTGACGGGAGTTTCACTGGCAGATAGCTGGTGTAATAAGAAGTAACTTGGCTACTTTAATTTTATAATACAAATATTAGAATTCCATGCGGGCGAAGTCACGCGCACAGCTTGTCAGCAATATAACTTGTTCTATTGAAGCTAATAATCCTTAAACTTTTTTATTGGTGGTATATTCGTATGTACATCATCGTATCATGGTATCTTTAGCAACAATTTACAAAACATCAAATGCAATACCATCTGTTAATTGTTAGCTCGTGACTCCCAAATTGAGATCCGTTCATGCAATTCACACCCGTATCAGTGTCGTGAACATTATTGTAAATAGTCAATGTTATTTTTTTATACAAACATAAGTCAGTCAATGACTGCATGATACATCACATAACGTTGAATTAATTCCGACCTCGTTTTATTCACAATAAATTTATATATTTTATCCATACAAACAATAAGGTTGTAGACGGACTATTGAAGACTACACTCGAAAAAACTCTTAAAGAACATCATATTCCTTATAGGGTAATTATCTTAACATTATCATATTCATGATTTTACATAACTTTACGATGACAAAATAAGGACCTTCTACGTATTGAGGGAGCCTTTTCACGAATTGTCTTTCATGTAGCGCATAAATAAACGGTTCAAGATTATGCAATAGTATAAATTCTTGTTAACCAACTTTAATTTGTATGATATTTTCATTTAAGATTTAATGGTTTAATTTTCGAACTCGCCTTGAAACCGCAGTTTATTCAGCAAAAGAAACAATTGAAGGATAACATAAATTTATTTAGCTTACATAAAGCTTGTTATTACATAAAGCTTATTACGTATGCAAAATCCATTCACGTTTAAATTATTACGTTTTTCACCGATTAATTTAAGATTTAAATAAATAGTTTTTCACCTAATACAGTTTAATTTAATATTGAATCTCATACATAAACTTGTTATAACTGGATCAGAATAAGTTGAGAATAAGATAACTCAGCTAGACACATTTTATACGTTTTAGTTCAAGTGAAGACATAAAGTGAAATAAGTACTAATTTCCCGGAAGTGTGAATTAATGAAATCATTAAACGTTTTTAACAAGGAGCCGTGAAATTTTCGACTTTAATGTATTTTACGATTTTGTTCAAGACATATCGATAAGGATCTTTACGTTAATGACTTAAGCCGAATGAACTTTTGACTTTATTTATCTTACTGCTTGATAAATTTGTGGTTATTGCTCGAGGGGTTTACCGCGTATAAACGTACTCAGTAAATACGAGAATAGCATAACTGTTCATGCAATTATAGTAATCAATCACGCAATCGCGATTACGTGCTAAATAATACCGTATGCAAAATTAGGCTGCTCACAGAAATATTACTATTATAACAAGGTATTCATTGTTCATTGTACAACAAGCAGTGATAGCCTAGTGGTTTGAAATTCAGCCCCTCACTCCGGGTTCAGATCCTGGCGCGCACCTCTTTACAAAAATGTGCGTTTTAAGTTTAAATATTACTACCTATAAGTATTAAAGGTAATTATCGCGAGGTAACCTGCACACCTTAGGGTACACAAAAATATGTTATCTGAAGACGTCTGAAGTCTGTCAACCCGCATTTGGCAAGCGTGGTAGACAATGGTTTTAAACCCCTTATTATGAGAAAATATCTGTGTTCCAATAGTAAAACGTTAAAAGAAGTTCATTGTAATATGGACAGAATCTGAGCGTTTACAAGCAATAATAGGTACTTGTTTAATGAAGCCATCAGACCAATGTGAATGAAACTTAGGCTTGAATGAATTATTGCATATTTGAACTTTACGAGTGTGATCAATTTGTTGCTTTTCAGTAATAAGTATTTCTGTTTAGGAAATGTTCAGAATTCTTGTAATATAGAGTACCCTGTATTACGTGTAATATAGAGTATATTATTAAGAAATATAATATATAACATTTCTACATGTTAACATATCACAATTAGCATTATGTATTAAACTTACGTCATGGTCCGAATTTTACATTTCTTACAGAAATAACATATGAATAGAATTATATATACAATAAACATATGAGCTTTTATATAAGTAGCTCGTCAACTGCGGTAGTACATTTTATCAATTGCTTGGTAAATGGAATTAAACTTTGTGGCTATACCAAATATGAAACCATCTTGAAATAAGAAACTATTGATAGCAGGTCTGTTAAGAAATTCATACACATATGAATTTCATATACTGAAGGAAACTACCAAATTCTGTACACGTTTAACCTTAAAAGTTATCTACTTATTGGAAAAAAGTCTAGTTATAGTACTTTTAGTAGTGGGTCGGAGTCTGAATATGTGCCCGCTGTATAGCAATAGGCTCGGCACCTACTCCATGATGGGATGGAAACGTAACTGATGAAACGTGGCAGTATCTTACAATTCTCTGTCTACCTCTTCGGGGATTACGGCGTGACGTTATATATCCACTTAATGAAAAAGTAAAATTCTGTAATGGAAATCTTGAAATGCTGCTTCAGTTTCACTTTTTCATATTATTGAAAGGTTTTGTATATCTCATAATAAACTTGATCTAGTAATTACGTTCTGAAATGCAAAACAATAGAATTTTCCATATACATTCTTGAGCTGATCTTAAACTGTGACATTATAACGAATCAGCAATGATGGTTTCAAACTATTTATATTCGTACCACGGTTGCACTAAATGTGTTGTGATGCCTCAAAAGAGTCTTAATAGTGTGGATGACACGATGAATTCAAATTCGTCTATTAGTATGCGCAGTCGCATCATGCGGGACGGTGTATTTCGGTAATTTTGCATACCAAACAAATAACAGAAGGTTTTATACAGCAGAAGAGAAATTGTTACCATCGTCATCGTTAACTTCTTAGTCGTTTTTCTAATGGATACAGGTTTCCTTTCAAACTGAGAAGATTTAAGGACCTTGATTTAAACTTACGTAACATCACGCCTATAATGCTCGAAGAGGTAGGCAGAGAAGTGTACTGCACTGCCTTGTTTAACCAGTTACTTTTACGTGCCATTATCGAATTCCTATTCCATAGTGGCATCTAAGGCAATAGGCTCACTTCCTGGTGTGCGTATTGCCTCCGACACAAATTACATCGGACACAAATCCATACTTTCAACCACTATTAGAAATTTTAAATAGTAATTCTAAAGAAGAAAATCCATTAGTATCGGACCCAGGATTTGGACCCAGAACCTCTCGATCAGCAGTCGCGCTTGCAAGCACCGGACCAACATGGCAGTAATTAAAATAAGAGTACATAATGGTCTTATTTTAAATTAAATATGAAATACAAATGTATACGTGACTTAAATTTTGTGTTCGTGACCACGAACCAAGAAAATAAAGAAATAACTATAAAAGAACCCCACCAAAGTACCATCGATAGAAGTTTATTTATAGTCACTTATAATACTGAGGATAAGAAATTCTGAAAATAGCCGGGAAACTAATTTATTAACAACCTTAGAGTAGAGGAGTCTATTATTAAAGTCACTGTTTATGTTTCTTCACCTTGCGCACTATTAAATACGTTTTATTTATCCTTCAATTCTTCCATCTCAAGAGTTTTCTGGAACTTCTGGAAAAAATAAAACGAAAGTTTAATCAATTAGAAAAATGTGAATTTAGTACTTATATCGTCCGATCCTAACCATCCATTACTAGTCCTGCATAAAGTAAAAAGACTTTTGAGAAAACTTAAGGATGTGGTTGTTAACGCTGATCAAACGCAAGTTGATAGATATTAAATACTATAGCAATCATTACATAATTCGTAATAGCATATAACAATTTAATACTAAAATAGTACATGGTGCAGTTCGTAATATGAAATTTTTTATTAATTTGATTCATATTTTGCACAAAAGCAGCGACCAGCGTACATCATGCGTTGTTATAAGTATATCTAAAGTTATTATAAGTATTGCTATAAGTATATCTTTAGCGAACCATTTTGCTTCTAATTCCACATCAATTCGTTTTTCGACGTCATCTATACAATACAATACAATATTGTACACTAATATACTAATATCTAGTATTGATTTCTTCCAGGGAACCTATGTGCTTCGCAGGAAATCTATGTTATATATTATTATGTATATAGGCTTTTGTTATTTGTTAAGCTTACTTAGGTCGTCATGATCACTAAACGGCTGATCTACATAAATTGCCCTGACATGTCATTAGCATTTATTTGTGGTTTCTGAAATACTGTCAAATGTGCTGGTTCAAGGTGGACAGATAACCTTCCTGATTGGCCTTATCGCACGCACGTATAGGGACGTAAGTTGCATGTTATCGTTGAAATTAGAACGCTTTACAGCTTTTTTATGGCGTTTCCACCACAGCGAACCTTGAATTTTTACCCGTCTCACACAATTATCTATTTCTTCCTTGTAATCGTTATAATGTTAGTTAAAAAACTGGCATCATGTTTAGTTGGAGCAACTAAAGTATAACTGTTTTTAACACTCCTACTCATCAAAAGAGAATGTAAGAGTTTGATATTGTAGTCCTTAAATTATATTAATGAGAATATTGTATATGGATCAAATATGGATTATAAGTGCAGTTACAGTACATTACAGTTTAATATGTCATTGGCAAATTAACACACTTAGACTTACTCGGCCACAAGAATTTATTGCTTCTCTTTAAAATCCTTGTATATATACGCGAGTCAATTTCTATACACCACATCTTGGAATATTCAGTGAGTGAGTGATTACTGGTGAAAAAATCTTGACTGAAAATTATAATTTCATTCCGTTAGCGTGGTATGGATAGGTATCGAATATTTGATTTTGTTTAATAATATAATGAACTAATTTAATACATTTGGATAACTATTGCTAGAAATACCATACATGATGAAATGCCCAAAAGAGGAGAAATTATTGCGATTGATGCTTTACTACATTTTAACTATTTATTTAATCAGTGTTAATACACACATATGTATCAGTGTATTAATATATTTCCTTCACTATTCATAGCGATTAGTTTTTTGAATGGAAGTCAAGGGTATTATTTAAATTTTATCAACTTAAAACTTCACATGTAAATAAATATAAATATTAATTCCAATTAAACCTTTGTAGATAACATTCACCGTCTAATACATATTATAAAATTACGTCGAAAAGACATAAATCGTTTTAAATTTGCATGATTATCGCTTCAATGGCCATTAAAAGTCTACGTTTCATTGACAGTTGTCCCAATGGAATAGGTTTAAAGAGGATTTTATCACTAGAAACCACATTTATCTAGTCTATGATGCAGTTAATAAATTGTCTCGAATAGACATAAGTTATTGAGACTACATAATTTGTTATCCTGTCTCTATTAATAGCAGAAAAGATCGACGGGAAATCATACGTAAATTATAAAAGTCATGGCAATAAAAGTAAGCAGTTTTACAAGAGAAATGCCCATAGCAATGAAAGTTAGAGTGAATTAGAAAATTTTGAAACTGAACATGTAAGCGACCTACCGACAATAGACAGGAACTCTCATTGCTTGTTGTAAAAATTTGTATCACGTATTTCTAATTCCAATTTTGAAAGAAAAAGAATACAAAAACATTATACACTTGACAAGGTGGAAATTCAACACGCGGCGAGCAATTGTTGAAACCCAAAGATGGCAATGAGAGAAATCCCGTTCTCCAAATTGGCCACACCGGTGTGTGTTTTGCAAGTTTAAATTTTTTCGCAAAGTAATTCCATTAGCTTGTTACTCCTCTCTCGTTCGTATTTTATTGTGGGTATAACGTTGTGTATTGTGAAACAGAACTGAGTAGGAATAGTATAAATAAATGTCACCAACAAATTTTCTCTAACAGACATTTATGACCGCCACCTGTCACAAATGAACGCTTGCATACTAAAATTATTCTAAGCCTTAGGAAATAGGGTTGTATTTTTTAAATTGCTAACTAAGGCGATATAATAGTAAAATACAAAGTCTCAGGTTTTTAAGCAAACTGAACCGGCCGGTAACGCAATTTCCAAATACCGATAAAGATAAAAATATACGTCAGCGGCAACAAAATATGTTTGAATAACTTAAGGATCTCAATTTATGACGTGGTCATAAAGATTCAATCGAACAAATGTATGTCAAGAGATTCAAGAGTGTCCGAGAAGTGAGTTTTATTGTTCAACAAGTACCTGCGATTATGATACCTATGTATTTGTATCACGAGGACGCAGCATTTAACCGACTTTAGACTATGTCTTATGTATAAACCTGTTGTAATAAAACTTTATAAAAATATAGTGTGAAAGTGAATTCAAATAAAATAAAAGAACTTCGTGGTTTAAATTCTTAGAAGAAGAAAACATTTTTCTTCACCTAAGAGTTTCAATTTAGTGTTCATTATTTGACCCTCCTTTCATATGGAAACCGTAAATTACATTGGAACTACATATTTGGAACAAATAAGGATATTACCAGTAATTGAGGATGCCTGCTAATTACGACCAAATTACGTTTAGGAAGAGCTGGTAAAACTTGTTGTTGTCTTCTTCAATTTCGTATGTCCAGTTAGTTTCCTTTTCCTTCTTAAGATCTTTAGATGTTAGGCTTATTTTGTTCAATTTAATCGTCTAATATTTGTCCATAATATTATTGATTTAAGGATAGCTACCAGCGATTGGGTTACAGGTACCACTACTGTTTATTTTTCCTCATTGACTTAAGTTGTGGGGATACTGCATTGCAAGGACTACTATTGTAATGAATAATTGCTACAAATACTTAAAAATACATTATTTTAATTTACTCCTTATTACAATCAATCAACAATGTCGATGGCGAACCGAGTCCGTCCAAAAGATTTATAGCTCCAATTTTAGTTCTCATTACAGTTCGTACGCTGACAGTTGTTGGATTCTTGGTGTACTAAAACCCGTAACTGTTTCATAACATTTGGTTTATCTATTTATCCCTTATAATCCCTTCACTCCGTTGTATGAGCTCTTTCATTTATATTTTTATATAAATGAATGAGGCCTATTTAATATGTTTACATGGGTTTTGCCCTAGAGTAATGGTCCGTGGGATTATTTATTATTAATTATGCTTCCGATGCTTCTAGAATGCAAGTTTTTTAAATGTATAAAAAATTGGTGCTTAACGTTTACTTCTAAAAACATGATGTTAAATAACTTTGTATGTCCTTTGTCGGCGACAACCTTTTTTACGTCTTTTAATACGCCTGAAAAAGTATTTTACTCTGATTGACAGTAATGGATGTAATTAAATCTCTGCAATGGAGAATTCAGTACAGATTGTGACAAAAGTATAATTTTTAATTATTCTCATCGTAAATTAAGGTTTTTATATTGCAATTAAAATTTGTCCATTCGTTTTTCGGTAATATTGCTTGCGATTTTACCAGCTACTACAAATGTACTATAATTAACAGTGATTAAAGTACACAAAAACACTACTCTTGCATTATATGGATTATTTTCAGGCTTTAATTTTATTTTAAAACTATCATAAAGTACCGACATACTGGCATGAAAGAAGATGTAGTGACTAGGCTTAACAAAGGATATTTAGATGGTTTGGTCTTGTAGTGAGAATTAATGGCTGTAGCTTAACGAAACAGATTTATTAGGCCAGTGAAAATGGTAAAGTCAGAAGAGGCGTGAGGCGTGAGACGCGTCAACCTAGGTGTGCATATTTTGATCAAATTGGAGATACCTTAAAAGAAGTCCAGATCAAAGTTCCTTTAATACGAGTACGTATGACATCTTTGATGAACCTAGAGGAGCCACAGCAAGTTAAACTTCGTAATCTCTGCTTACTGCGATAGAAAATGGCGTAACAATATATATGATAATAAAACTTTGGTAACTTGGTGCACCCGTATTAAAAGGGTCACTACATGTATTATGAACGTCCAACTTCAACCTACGTAAATATGCTGTAACCCTCGAACAAATGATGCTATAACACAACCAGTCTTACTATTTTTGGTGAAAAGCCCACCTCGAGATAAAACATTACGACAAATTTATTACAGAATTAAAACAAAAGAAATGTATCCTTTTTACGATCGATTTAACAGACACATTGGAATTCTTATTTGGTAACGTATCAACTTTATGATATTAAACGACAGCCGGATATGAAATGACTCGACGATATGAGTTTTTATTAAAACTTTTTCTTGTGCCATGTGAAACTTAACATTTTTGTACTTAGGTTATATTCAACAACGCTTTACGTAATACCAAGAATAAGACGGAAATTAAAACGGAATGACTATTGGTAATAATTAATTACAATTTATTTTAAAAGCTGTTGCCTGCTCCAAAACAAGAAAGAAAAAATCCATAAGCGTTTTCGAATTCAACAAGACAATTTTCGAATACTAAAACGCACCTAATAACGGATTGAACTAATAGTTTTTTTTGCTTTATCGCCAAATAAGTGTTTTTGAACCACTATCTCATTAACATGGCAATTTTTATGACATTTTTACCATTTATGTCATATGTAACTCCATATTTAATGGAAGGAATTCAAACAATTTCTCCAACCGTATTAGACACGATAACAACATTCCTTAATGTTATGCCCGCAATACTCTAAATTAACACCTAAGACCAAAAAGTAAAACTTGCAAGGAATTTTCTTCTTTTTTATTTAGCAAACAAAAAATAGTATTTATCTTTAGTACGAATATCACTAATGAACGAAATGTACCTGTACGGCTTTCTATGAACAATCTCCTAACAAATTTGTATAATTACAAAAGTTAAATATTAAAATAGGTACATTAGAGAAACGTTAAGGATATGAGACATAAATATTACAAAATCTACATTATTGAAGGCAATTTTTATCTCGTCTGTTCACGTTTTATCGCTACACAATACACAGCAGATATAATGACCATTGCAGTTTTGACATCTGCGTGACGTCACGGCCGCGAGGGCCTGTGGTCAATAAATGGAACTACGTCGTTTCGGAAGTGCGGTATGACACTGGACACTTCCTGCTGCGTGTTAGATGTTTATTGATAATTGTGTTCGATGCCCGTTTTTATGAACAGACTATTGGAAATGCGCAGATAAAAAATATATATAGATAAAAAAGAAAATGTAAAGAATGTTTTTATGATGCGTTACAAGACAGATGTTTATTTTGTATTATTTGAAGAGACTCAGTTGATTTGCGTGAGTTCCAGATAGAGAACTAGTTGTAGGTGGCGCAGGACAGCCAGTAGTTGCATATAGTAGTATCGGAGATTGAAATTCATTTGGAGTTGTTTTGCTAACCCAGTTAATTATATACCAATTTAGTATATAAAATTCCTTGTCTAGTTGAATTGAATTTTTGCATCATTCCAGTTATGTATGCTTTCGTATACATACATGTGGAATAAAGTTTATTTTATTATACATTATTATTCAAAAGCGTTGGTGCTATTAATTCTACGAAATCCGTATGCAAAGTAACACAATTTTTATTTTACACTGAACTTAAAAAAATATCTCAATCAGTAAATTAATACATTGACACATTAATAACATTTTGGTCTACGATAAGACGTAGTCTGAGAATACGCTAATTACAAATAGTGTAATAATAAATAACTGCATATATGTATAAATCATCTTAAAAATATAATATCGTTACAAAAGTCATTTGTGCAAATAACAAATGATTGGTTGTTATAAGCTTGTATTAAACAATACTCGTATTAACAGTGAACAACAGTAATTGACATTCCTTGTACTAGTACATTTTGAAGGCATTGGCACCTTATCTGTTTGCGACGTATCCGTACGACGACTAATTTCGACTTTTAAACTTCAATATAAATGTACTGTAAAGAAATTTTTATTGGCCTATAAAATAACCCATTTTCTTGGTAATTTCACAGTAATTTTGTGAACTGAGTATGAAACTGGCCAATGTAAGCTGGCAGTACCTATTCACAAGCTTTACAGAACTTTAAAGAAAACATGTCCGGCCTGTTGATCGTATTGGTTGCTAACGCAACTGCCGAACGAAAGATCCTGGGTTTAAATCCCAGGTAGGGCACTATGGAAATTTTCTAATTTGGATTTCCAAGCGGTGGCTTCGAGTCTAGAAATGTACTCGGTGTATGGAAATAGACTCACTGTCTATTCTATAGTGGGACGTAAAGGTAGCCGGGGAATGTTGAAGTGTTTTATATTCCTCTGCCTACATTTGCGGGAGTTACAGACGTGATATTATGTTTAAAGAAAACTTAAGTTACTCGTGTACAGGGAAAGTACGCATGAACGATAAAACCGCATAGTATATTTCATCTTTTTGTGTTTTATTTTTATTATTACTCTTATGTTATTACGAAAATTTTGTTTTTTTTTATGGGGGTTTCCTCACGATGCTTTACTTTAGCTTCCCGGCTAGCGATTCTACGTAACGACATTCTAAATGACAAAAACAGTGTAAAGCAAAGAATCTGCAAAGAAAAAATCCTCAGCCATAAAATACACTTTAGCAAGTTGACAGCTTATCAGTAAAGCATTTATATCAACTGAGAAAAAGTCAAGATAGTCACATGACAGCATGAAAGCTCAAACGGGCAAATTAAAATTGTTTTATTTCGCAAGTAATTCGAGATCCACTTCAGTTGACAGTCGATGTCAGTAAAGGCCAATGTATCAGTTGTACACGCCAGCCACGTGACGGCAATTACTGTGCACTTGTGACTTGTACACCACTCGTCCATATTACGTTTGTGACCATAATGTACATAATTTTTTCAGGATAGTATGGTAGGGAATATTTATTAGCAACTTTCATATTTAATTGTATTTGGTAATGTTCTATTATGATATATTTCGGCATTTAGGCACATTTCAATAACATTCTACCGTTTTAGACGATTGTTGATTTTGTTCGGATTATTTGATATGTTAAGTGGAGCCTAATTCAAAAAAATTGCTACCAATCCACTACGACCTCATAGATCTGAGCTTACAACTATAACTTATGCTTTACTTATACTTCAAATAGTTGTTGCTATTTATACCACAAGACCCTAATCACATGACGTTGTTGAGAACAGTCGCCACTATCATGAAGTCCAGGTTTACCTAGGAATACTAGTAAATACGTTTTTGGATATATTCTGAGTACCTATAACTTTTCATTACATTAACCATCACGAGAATAAAAAATAGAATATTGAAATTAAAATGAGTTGTAATCGGAGGAACTAGCCAGATTAATTTCGCGTCCTTAAGAGTTCCTTATTCGCAAGCTTTTGTTCATAGCCGCCATCTTAGGCTGTAGGTTAGGCGAATGTCACATCCCGGTAAAGAAAAACCTGTGATACGTCCAAAACTAAGCTGGGACATAGTTAATCATGCACGAATAGCCGCGAAACGGCTAATAATTAAATACATATACACATTACATCACATAGTAATTAAAATACCACTTGAGTACGTCTACATAATGTAGGTATATGGTATGATCTTTCGTTGTCTTTAAAACCTTTATATCGATTATAGCGTGTTACTAATAAGAACTTAACAATAATAATAGTATGTTAACTAATTAACAGGTGAAACGTGAAAGTATATTACATTGCTGTGCCTTCCTCTTCGATGATTTCAGGCCTGATGTTATGAGTTGGACAGATTCTATGAATGCACCCTCAGCATGTTCTCATACACAATTTACTCGCAGCGCCTCGATTAGAGAGGGATGGAGAAGTCTCAAAATGTTTCTAGAGCCCATTAAACTGCCGAAAAAGTCGATTCTGTTTAAATACCAAAGTGCACAAAAATAACATGTTAGGTCATGTCAAGCATATGTATAAATAACATTTATAAATCCATTTAACCTTGCAAACAGGCAGGCAGTTATGCCGCCCGATAGTAAGTGGTCGCTATCGCCTAAGGACATTTTCAAAACATTTTAAAGTTCATCAATACGTTCCCTGCTTCAAAGATGGGCTGTTCTCGCAGCTTTTTTAAAGAATCATGTATCATACTGCTCCAGAAATACTGAATTTTATACGCCTTCGTATATCCTAACTAATCGGTGACTAGCCCAATTGTGGGCAGAGTACACTGTTCAGCCAGGCATGTGTTGGAGAAAAGTATGGCTACATGGTCACCAGTCCAAAAGGATTCTCGATACGCTGTTATAAAGCGTCTTCACACTCATTACTGAAAACATTCAAAAATAGGATGGTCAAGTAACTTCGACGTTTAGAAATCTATCTGGGTAGGAATAGAGCCTAAGAGTGTATCGGGGTATAATTGCATGACGACACCTCTATTAAACAGGTCGTCGCAACATAATGAAAGAATTCAACATAACAGCTGTAGGTTTCACGATACCCAATTTTTTTATCGACGCCAAGTATATATTTCAACAATTAAATGTAATTTATGGCCGTTGTAATTATTGCATGCTGCTCTCATTTGGTGGTCTGAAATTTTTATGTGCTGCTTTGCGAATTAATGTTACATTTGGAAAAAATATAAGTTCTTTGCTTACTTGTTAATTATGCTTCCTATATGTTTTTTAATAACCAAAGAAATTTATCGGTGCAGTTTCAAAATTTGTGAATGTTAATATAATATCTTAGTATCGGTAATCGGCTTACAATTGTCTCAGACAAATCTTTGTTTGTTTGTTGCAGAAATTAAAGATATTTAAAGTTGAATAATATTGAGAGCCGTAGGCTTTTGTAAAGATCACCTTTAACAGAAAATTGTAAGCATGGGAAAGCGGGTACAGGCTCGAGAAAATTATTTTTTCCCAATACTTATTATTAACTAATCATCATGATTGCGAAGAGCTATTGTGGAAGGTTCAAAACCTCCTACATACAATTACCCGTATCGCTGCTAGTCTTCAATTGAATTAGTGCTGGTGTAATCTCCAGACATCATCAAGCATGGAGGAGATACTGTTCCTCATCAGTATAAAATATTACAATTGGTTATTTCTATGACACGCCAAAATTGTTACTCAAACAGTTTTCGCCGGTTACAGATATATAATAAAAGTGACCATTCCAATCTGTAGGAGTAGCGGTGTGTAGCCGACTGCAAAAACGATAAGTACTAATTGTATTGGTACTATTTTTTGTTTTGATTTGTAAACTCGCTTATGGTCCTATGAATACAGAAGGTAATTATCACATTACGAACTAGTAGGCGCTAGAACTGGGCGAGGACTTTTCTCCTACAGTCATATTTTAGGTGGGCTGCAGATGTCCATTAGATTAGTGTAAAAGGTCACTTGCGAATGTTGCTGTTGCTCGTTTGCAATTTTCTCAAAGTCGTGCGTGAAAATGTTATAATATGTACAAATCAATACCTACTTATATCCTTATTCTTGTATCATTAAACCTTTTCTTTGTAGACTTGTTAAGTAAATACGGAATTACACAGTAAGTAGGTACGTACTGTACAGGTATCTTGTATTTTCGTATGGAACACTTGGATTTTGCTTTGCTTTACGCGCAAGAGATACTCGTACCTACCAAATAAGTAT
The DNA here is from genome assembly GCA_018244755.1 of Jemadia pseudognetus. Lineage (NCBI taxonomy): Eukaryota > Metazoa > Arthropoda > Insecta > Lepidoptera > Hesperiidae > Jemadia > Jemadia pseudognetus. The sequence continues at coordinate 25,389 of DWTO01000030.1, forward strand.
CATAATGTAGTGGACATATGAGGATATAAAGACTTCGTGACTGAAAGTTGATTGCTCGCATCAACGAAAAACATAAACGTGTTTATGAAGTCGTAAAAATGTTATCAGTCGAAAAGAAATTTCGACGGTTCGCAAGGACGGCGGCATCTATTTTAAGTAAGGGTTTAGATAATTTTTACTGTGTAATTAATATAAAATGCTTATGAGCCTTGGAAATATTTGCTTGGTGATTTACAAATGAGTCAGATGTTAAGCGCGAATGTTGGATAGGAATGAAATAATTATGTAAAATATGACGTCATTATGGCTTTGAAATTTTGAATGCTGGAACTGTAGAATAAATTGATATGTTTTTAGGTGTTTTGGCAGACTCATAAATAGTAGATAAGTATTTACTGGTACTTATATGGTAATAGAAAAGCTTTGGTAATATTTATTCAGGTCACAATAAAGGAAAAAAAATAATATGACAGATTTATTTTGTTACATTATATTTAATAACAGCAATTTTAATAATCCAATAAAACGAAACATTGATTTTAAGATATAAGCAATACGAACGCATAGGTAAATATTGTAGGATTATGAAGTAGAAACATTCATTGCCTTTGAAAACATAATAAATTGCAAATACATGCAGATAAACTGGCGATTGGTTCGTGTTATGTTAAAGTTCGAATCGCCGAGAGATACTCAATATGTACCGTATCAAAGACCGCATTCACTGTATCAGTCGAATGCATGCAGTTATAACACTTCGCGCGTGTCATTACACAAATTTCTGGTTTCTGCATCCAGTGCTTATCATTTGAAATCTGTTTTATTCCGGGATTTTGTAGAAAATTTCGTTATTTGTATACCTTTACTATTATATTTCTGTTTTACCACAAAGTCTCGCTTACAAATATATTTTAATGAACCATAAACTTTATATGCATTTGAATGTAACACATTTTTTGCTAAAAATCATGTACATTGTTGTTTACAAAGTACTGTTATGTATAAAAAATACAGTGCAAACGTGAACAAGATTGTGTATTATATTAATTTGTACTAAAGCGAGCAATGAAAAGAACTACAAGGACAATCTAGAAGTAAATAGGCGTATGTACAAATTCAACTGTCAAGTATTGTCATACTAGCGTCAACGTCAAACTCGATGCTTTTAAGACTAGATCAAATACCACGATGAAGGCATTGTGCTTCGTTTAAAAATGATTATTTAATGTATTTAATAATTACTTAACCATGTTATCTCTTGGAGTTTATTTCACTACGTCTTCTGTGTGGCCGAATAAACAACGTGGCGTTGGTCTTAGTTTAACAAAAAAATAATATCTTCTACTAATCCTATTGTACTGTATTCACACTGTCGGTTTGGCTTTTCTTTTATTTGCAGTTGCGTTTTAGTAGTAATTATTCAGAGGTTTTGATTTCATTCTTTCATGCTGTGGGCTTGAGTTTCGGATCATGTAATGCATCAGAATTGTCTTCACAAAGTTTTTAATATTAAACATCATTCTCAACAAAGGCGATGGAATACATCGTAAGGAAATCTATTTGCTTCACTTGCTTCTATAGTGTTACCCAAGGCAAATGAAATCTGCTAACTATGATTTTAATCCTTTTCATGCTAAGAAGAGATCCAGTTATTAAAATATCATGAGCAATGTTTATTAGTAATGATATAATTACTACATTAAGGTTTTCTGATGCAGCCTTTCAAATTGTTTATAAAATGTGTGCTTTAAGAAAATGAAATTTTGTTTCTTTTTCTCAAGATGTACTAGGATTATACCATAATTTTACTAGTACTAAGGGCTCTTAGGCAATATTCCTAATGGAAGCTAAGGACACGCCTCTTGCCTATGCAGATAAGACCTTGGTATTTGCAGATTATATGCCGTTGTTGTTAGCATCGACCTTTTGTACTTTAACTATGCTGATACATTATGTGCCAGAATCGAATAACACTGGTCGTGTTAAACATCACAAAGCCCATCTGAATATTAGTGTGAAAATCTAATTTTGATTCATCTGCTGGTGTATAATTTTCACTGTGACTCTAACGATGACCGCGTGTTCTTTAGTCACGGCAATGATATACGAAGTTTTCATGTCACATATCAATATTGTTATCATTATATAAATATGTCATAGCCATATTTAATATTGTTATCATTATATAACTATTCTATTCCATTAAGAGCACTTAAAACCCACTATAATCAGTATTGCATACGATGTTTTTACACATGTTTTTGAAATGTAGGTGCAAGCCATTTTGCGAAATTGAACATGAATAACTATTTAACCCATTTCAAAATAAAACTGGCTTGAAAAATTGTTAGATACATTATATGTATAGGTTCAATATCAATAAAAGGCACAGAATGCAACTATTTAAGAAAATTACGTAAAAGTATCTATTTGAGTTCTTATCGATTATATCAACTGGTCATAGTTCTTATTTATTCACAGTTCAAACAAATGCTCGGTGTTTGCTGCAAAGTAAAAGTATATCGTTATCAATAAAGAAGTACTTCCATGAGGCCAAGGAGGCAGTCAGTTGTCACCTGACAGTACTGTCACTGCAGTCGTCAAGGCAACGGAACCGCAACTTACTTGCAAATTGTGTCTACCAATAGACATATTGCCTTTCATTCGCCATTTTACACGATTGGTATCTATTTATTAATTGTCGTCAAAAGCAAGTGTCTGTTAGCAAAAGTCGATCGTGTAAGCGAAGTAATGAATATTCATGCGCAAATGCTAATTCTTGAAACATTTAGTATTATTCAGCCTTATCGATTAATTAGCCGTCGAAAGCTGGTAACTTCGAAAGGACTTTTTCATTTCAATTCGTTGTAACATATTTATATTTAGTTCGCTTAAATCTATTTAATTATTGTTTTAAGTGTTATGTTTACATTTAAATGTCGAAACTTCTATTTTAAATGGTTACATTTTAAGTTTAATTTCTCTAGAAACTTCAGAACGAATACAATGTCACAAATACTAAATATAATAATAATAATAATGAAATATAGTAATAATGGTGTAGATATAAAATAGTATATCTAAAAAGTTATATAGCATATGTATATAAAAACTAACTCATCTTTAAACACCGACCCATCAGCTAACTGTCAGGAATCAAATTAATAGTATAACATTATCAATTAGATACTACAATAAGTAAATTACATCAAAAACATACGTGCAGCCACAAAATATTAAAACAAAAAATATGTAAATATTTTTAAATGGCTGTATGAAATGTTAGCCTGAATGTAAAACAATGACATTACTAACAAGTAAAACAGATTGACACTGACAAAACACTGGACCATCAATTTACATTACATACTAAAATTACTAAACTAACAGTAACAGTAAACAAAACATATTACACTTAACTAAATTGTAAATAAAAATTGAAAAAACTTTTACAGACATTAGAACACGAAGAATTACTGTAACTCTTTCTACATTAAGATTGAAACAAATTTGACAAGAATACTTGCGATGCTAGCAGCCTATTTGTTCGACGAGGGACGCCTGGATCTCTTAATGCCTTCACTTTGAGATCCTGCACACTCGTGCCGTCTTCGCACATCCCGCTGGCGAGTTGAGATTGGCTCAATGTTCTGTTTCGAAGGTCCTTTATCCGGAGATACATTATTAACACTTTTAGCCTCAGTCTCAGTTGGATTTTCGGCCAAAGGGTATTTTATTGTGACGATCTCAAGTTCCTCATCAGTAGTCAACTTTACGTGGTGACCTCCTGAGGGCTTAATGTAAGTTAGGCCATCCAAAGTCCAGACATTCCATATTCCGAAGTGTTTCGGAGCTCTTTTGTACACAGATTGCCTCCACTTAGTTAGGAACTCGGACAGTATTACTGAGGAGCCTTTTAGTTTGGCTTTCCTGCTCCAGACCTCAAATTTCATGGAATAATTACTGAAGTGAATGAGGACTGGACGATCATTATCACTCCTTACAATTCCCAAGTGGTAACAGTGTTTAATCATTGAGCCTGTTATATGAGTAAGGCCTATTCTATCATAAAGTAAGCTTATCTCTATCTGTTCATTACTGCCATCTGTCTTCGGGCAAACCATTCAGCAGAAGAACCTTATGCCTGGTCCTCATGTCAACACTATCTATAATTTTGGCTGTTTTATTCATTTGCTGACCCAGAAGATTGGTAATTTGGGTTACCAGTGCTGCAAAGGAGCTGAATTCATTCTTGTTGCAACAATGAAGGATTTGGTGGTGAAGCAACAGCTTCCAACTGGCATTCAAAGTCAGCCATCTCCTGTGTCCAGTACCATTCCAAATCCTTCTGAGTGTTCTCCATGTTAGAGAAATGTGCCATTGTAGATGTGACAAAGTGAAATTAGTGATAATGGAATGCGTAAACAATGTTGATTGATTGTGATATGGGTTATGCTGAGGAGTGGTGTACGTAAGTACATTTAAGTTAATTAGTAGTTATAACTAATATATATTATTATTAGAGACAACTGTTATTGCAAAAGTAACCATTAAATTTAAAAACAAAAAGGTTATATCTAATATTTACTGTTGTTAACAAATATTAATCTTAAAAACAGCTATGTATGCTTTGCTACCTACCCACAAAAAAGTAAAAAAGCTGTGAGCCTTTTTTGGCGATTGGAGATCGAGGAGTTAACCAATTTAATTTTTTTATGTTTTCACCACATAAAAAATAAAATTATTGGTCTCACGATCACATCTTACCCAAACCTGTAATTGTCGATCTGACCTAACAACTCGAAGAATCCTTGGGTATTCAATTATCTGAGCAAGTACCACTTAACGATATAATGTGCCCTATAAAGTGCTAATTTGCTGACCAAATAAGTATTTTGTTCGAACAGAATGTAAGGATGTGGAATTTGGCACTATTCTCTTATTCTCTGAACATGGAAATGACATTCTTTCAAATATTCTTGAATTTTCCATATAAATTATAGCTCATAAGCATTATAATCTTTTAACACACAACCACATGATCTCAAATTAGATAGGGTATTTAATTTGCTAAGATACCGTTAGTAACAACACAAAATATTATAAATACCTTTGTAACTTATCTATACAGAAAATCTTAAACACAAGCAGGGAACAAATATTTGTGTTCATTATATACATACTTTTCCTGGATACTAATGGACACCAGAATCCGATATAGGTGAGACGGTGGCCATGAGTCTGATTTTCACTGGGACAATTTATATTTGTTTAATGAGCACAAGTATGTATTTGCTCTGAGTCTTTATTTACTTTTAGATTTAATTATTGCATGGCCCTCTGTGGAGTTGTCCATAGATGTGATAAGATGTGACATACAATCAAGGTATAGCGGAATTTTAATACAGACTATGAAGACATCATCAAGGTGTATTTCACAATTGCAATTGTCCAAGTGTTCGAACCTAACCACTTTGTGGTGAAAAATGTGGCGCTCTCTTCATATGCTCCCCAATTTCAGGGTATTAATTATAGCACATCATGTAGAGGGCTTAGTATAAACTATCATAATATAGGAGGGCTGCTATGTTATCACTTACTCTTCAATTGTTTTCTAAGTGCCAAGTGAATACAATTACTAGTGACACTCACGTTATTGTCAAATGGGTACTACATCAGACATCCTCATTCATTAGAAAAAGTCAGTAGTAGTGTTGTATTGAGAAATACACTTGTCAATAACATGTTTAATTCTGGTTCTATGTGACGCTTATAAAAGATAAATACACACATAACATCACAGCTGTATGTCTCAGAAGAGGTAGGTATAAGAGTGTAGTATACTCCTATGATTCATCATCTATGTTATATGTGCCACATATCCATACTGCGTGCTACTTTCTACAGTTAGTTCAAGTTAGAAAAACGCAATAATACAGATGACGGAGCATTCAAATCTTATTTGTATCACATGGGCATGGTTTGGTTCTAGTAATACGAGTATGTCTAAATATGATCAAATGATTAGCGTTGGACTTTCAAAACAGGTCGTAGGTCGCGTCGTGATTGAGTTGTGATATTACTAAGCAGAAACACCAGACCCGATAACTACTGATTAAACGTTCACTACCAGTAGTGCACATGTCGTAAAGAGCTATTCCCACGCTACGAATGAAAATAATAAAAATTTATGAATATTGGATTTTTCTAACATTACATCAAACAAAAAATTACAAGTGGCTTCGAGCCTGAATTAGTGCCTGGTATATGGCAACAGCCTTACCCACTATTCCATAGTGTAAAATAACTGTTAGTGGTGAAACGTGGGAGAATAATGCACTCCTCCGCCTATTTCTTCGGGCATTACAGGCGTGATCTTACTAACGACAAAATAAATGTTAATAATTAGTTTCCACATTAACTTTTCAAAAGTTTTGATAGTAGGCATGCAAAGGTTACGAGTATATCAACATGATTTCAAAGTGAAAGTTTTCAGACATCATGAAATTGAAAGTAAAGTATCACTTTCAATTTTAACATATGCGATACGTTTTAGTATAAATTAATATGTTGTATACCTATTAGTATTTGACAATTCTAGTACGCATAAGTGTATAGGTACCTTAACGTTGGCTTGACAGCTGCGCCCCAGTCAAACTAACCGCCGACGTGATCAGATTAAACGTACGATATCATTCATACATGTACTTAAGCGAGATTTGTTCGTATAATGGGCGTTCATTAGCCATATGTCCATGGTATTGACTGAATTCCTTTAGAGATTAGGTATCAACCTATTATAGTAACGCGAATGACTAAATGGGTTACATTTAAATAGCGGCTTGTTGGCAGTAAACGCCAACAAAATACAAAGAGATCAGAGTTTTCTGTTATTTTGACTATATATATATATATATACATATATATATGCAAAAAAAAATATATAACATAATAATAATTGCCAGTTTACAATGGTTATAGTGATATCAGATAACACAACAACATACTTAATAGTTTTGGTTGTCTAGCCAACAATAAATCCCAAAGGAACCTTTTTTATATGAAATAAAAATAAGTCTATGTTTTTTTCAATATACGAAATGTTATAGAAATTTAGGAAGTGTTTTTCAAACGATGTGCTCATAAACCATACGAAGAAACGAATATATAAACCTTCAAATTTATTTTATTAGAGGGCATATTGATTACTGTTCCATGGGCGATTACGTCCAATAAATATTTTTCTGCTTCTTTGGTCGTGTTGATTGCAAGCGTGGCTGTCGATCGAAACATCCTTATAGGTTCAAATGCCGGTTCGGGCACTATTGGATTTTTCTAAATTAGATTTTCTAGTAGTGTCTCGAAGTCTGGGTGTGCCCGGTGTATGGCAATAGGGTTACCACCTATTCAATAGTTGCAAGTAAACGTAACTGGTGAAACGTGGGAGTGTACTACACTCCTCTGCATACCTCTTCGGGGATTACAGGCGTATCGTTACCTATACACGT
>DWTO01000031.1:0-32843 GCA_018244755.1 Jemadia pseudognetus
GGTCCCCGTCTCTAGGTTACCATTGAAACTGAACTCCAACCGGCCCCTGGATCCCTTGGGAACTGGTTTTTCTAAGCGCAACGTCACTATTGGCTTCTTCGGATCGGTGCTAATACTTTTCACTAGTATTTTCTGAAGTTCTTTCCTGTATAATTAAAGGTACGAGTATATTAAGATCTTCTACCTGCCTACCTAAAATACGTATAAAACTTTTTTTATATATTTTTAGCCTAATAAATTGAAATTTACAATATATTCGAAGCAGAAATTTTTTTTCAGAACTTCTTATTTCTTTATTTTATAGTAATTATTTTTTTTAGTCTTTTGTATACAACATACTTAGATGGCTTTTGTAATTAGGTTTCAAAAAGATCCATATCATTGTTATTGCTTTACAAATAGTGGAAGTGTATTACATTCCTCTGCCTACCCTTTTGGTAATTAGGTTTATATTTCTATTTCAAACTTACGAATCGGCAGGAATATGAGCTTTGACTTCCGACGCAGTGATTTCGATCTCGTGAGCGCTGTGAATGGAAATCTCATCGGATTCCTGAAGCCACGTCACGTTGATTCTCACGTGACCTTTGAATATTCCGTCTTCTAAATATGGCTCAAATTCCAACCGATATCCAGTCGGCTCAACGATTTTCTCGAGACGACCTTCCATTACTAACCCATGAGCGTTGTTTAAGTCTATACTTCGAGTTTTTATGATGTGCAGTGGAACAATCTGAAGAGTAAAGATAAATCGTATTCAATCAACCAAATACGTAAATACAGGAATTATTAACTTGAAAGAAAACTAGAAAAGCTCTGCCGTTTCCAAAAATTAATATGTTCCAAAACTGCAACCGATTTATCAAGTTAATATTTAATGCACATTCTCTATTGAATGTTTAATAATATTGGTAATATTTTAATTAAATGTCGTGCATGTAATAATTGTATGCTTGTGAAGAATTTATTTCATATACAGCATAAAATGTTTATTCAAAACCAAGCCTTCTAAATACCAAGAGTTTTAACATGCTCTCTATAATAAAATATATCCGCAACTCGTAGTATTCAGACTACGCCCCGCATCGTTCAACATTACAAACCATTTATCTGCTCATACGAAAAATCTCCATTCGTTTAACATACGACAATATATGCTGTTTAGTAAGATTCTGGCAATAAACGAACATGGGCAGTCATCCCAGTAGTGCCTCTAAATAATTCAACAAGAAGAGTAACAAAGATTAACAAGGTGTGAATCGAACAGGACGCGATAACAAACCTTATCCGGTGGCAGGGAATGGGTGAACACACACAGACATGCCAGTAGTGTCAATTGGCTGAACATCTTAACAGTCTTGCGCTTTTCGATCCGTTCTGTAATAAAAAAGAAAAAATAAACATGGCGACAGTTTGGCGCGAAAGATATAAACATCACGTTTACAATACGTTTACATCACGTTTGTAAATACAAATTGTTTGATTCCTATTCATAAAAAAAATATTTATCTGACTTGAATTAAAATTTTCTTTACTATTTTTTTAAGGTTCATAGCTATGTTAATTAAATTAGATATGAAATAAAGCCATGGCTATTAAGTAATAAATTACAACATATGTAATTACATTTACTACAAATACATATGTATATATGTATAAAGGAGAGAGCAGTGTCCAACAAAGTAAATCAAAATGGGTGGATAGATGATAATGATAATAATTAAATTAAATTTATATGTTAAGAATGAATGTACAAACATCAATAAAGAAGAAAATAAATAACGTAACTTCACGCCTGTAATCCCCGAAGAGGTAGGCAGAGGAATGCAGAACACTCCCACGTGTCACCGGAAGAAAACAGCTTAATATAATCCGGTCGACGTATTAGGTCAGTATGCGAAATGAGACTACGTCACGTGAATTTAGTTGTTACGGGCAATCACAATAAATATTCGTATTACCTAGGGTTGCCACTTCCCTGTTAGATTGAATCGATATAAATAAGAAAATAATATTAAATACTACAGTTCTGTTATTCATCTTTACTTAGACAAAATTATAACAAGAATATGACGAAAACAAATTAGACTATGAAACATCCCATTTCTAAATAACAACCATACCAACTTATATTTTAAATGCAAAAGTAGACTTTTTAACAGCCAACTGACAAACAGCTAACAGTTTAATTTACAGCCAAACGGCTAAGCTTATTTTACTAAACTTTAACATGGATATACCCGTAGGTTGGAACACTGAAGACATACTAGTTAATATACTTTTCATAACTGAAGTACTCTTATCGCGCAATCGGGTTTCTCAAGGCGAAATAATTAATAATATGTAATTTCGTACTTCTTAAAATATTACTTAATAGAACATTAGCTTATTAGTTACGCAATGAAAAAATACTATTATTTAAAAAAAAACATTCACTCGTACCTATGTTTATTATTAATTATTCTTTAATACTTAGCAAAGCTGGCTGATAATTTTTTTTATTGGTGTAAGAGACTAATACCTTCATCTGAAACTAAACAGTATTAATCGAACACAAGATAAACCTAATATATGAAGCACCTTATAATACAATATAATACAGAACACTTTACAACACTATATAAAAACAAAAGACAGCAAGATAAACAGTTTTCTCACTAACATAGCGATTCGTTTCGCACCATATTCGAAGGTGGTAGAACCGTCTGTCCAGCTGTCGGATGTTTAGGCGACATTGCTCATACAAATTGTGGTGAAGATCATCAACACATTTGAAAAAGGTAAGAAAAATATCTGAGTCCGCTGTCAGGATACACGAGTACTACTTGTAACAAGGTAAATTTTTACAAAGATGACTGATAACAACGTAACTTTAATCCTACCTACTACCTGCCAATACGACTGTTGTTGGTGTTAGCACACACATACTATAGTAACCTAAATACATACCATAAAAGTGCTATATTTGACCATACTGTATTACAACGTACCTACTGTATTGTAATGTAGGTACTGTGTTATATTAGGTAATGTATTACAAATACAGTAAATGTTTATTGTCTAGGTAACTCGAAAAATAATTATTTTCTTCATTAGCTTATTACAGCCAAATGTTTTTGATTCATATAATTACTAGTATATCGCTAAACGACATTGTCATTAGAGGTATTCCGCTGTAATCATCAGCGCGGTCGTCAACATAATTGCAAAGGAACAGACAGACAATAATTGAAAAGGAAATAATGAAATTCGAATTTCAAATTTTAAATACTGAACGATGTTTAGCTTAACCCAGAACAAAGACATAACGTATGGACCTTCATGCAAAAATAAGAGAAATCATGCAAATTTAGTACTTACAACAGGCGAGCGTGGCGGGCCGCGGCTGTATGAACTCCTCACTGACAATCCCACCCAATTGGCTCCAGGATATGCCCCATTTGCGCTGACGACACACTGTGATTGTCACATCGTTCGCTTTATGTTTCTGATGTTGTTAACTCTGAGCGTGCTGCCGATCTGTACCCTTCGAGATTTGGATCCACTGAAATACCTGATAGTTACGACGTTCGGCCACACACATATTTGACCTTCGAATACGATTGCCTTAAGAAACAGTGTTACACGGTAAATATTCGAATTTATATAGTCATACCCTCACAACAGGAACCATATTTCTTCCAGGCGAAGGTAGATAAATTTCTTCTGTTTCTTTTGTTGATGTCTCTTCAACGGCGTAAGACAAAGCTTAGTATTTACTACCCACTACTTTATAACTTGACCAGATGTATTATATTCATATTACATAATTCATTGTATTAAAATTTTCTTACCCCTTTCCTTACATCTGTACTGGTAAATAACATTTCGGGAAAAAAATCTAACAAAAATATTATCGTATACTGTGGAACGTATCAGTCTATCCCGATCGCCTATGACTTAAGAAATCTTTCAACTCCTATTTTTTATTATTATCAAGGAAAGTAAACGGGTTCTAACAATGTTCCTAGTAATATAAGTCACGCACTGGGCTGGAATATCAAGAGTCGTTAGCTTGTTAAACTGATGATGGATTAAGGGATGGTAAATACAATATACAAATTTATACAAATTGATTGCGTCATACACATATAGAAACATGATATGTCATGTTTTACCCCATAACATCAAGTACTTATGTATAACATTTTTGATTAACCCCAACTAATTTGTATCATCGATATTTTAGGATTAAATACAATTTGCTTCACCGGAGAAAAAACTTTACGTCTCAGAATTATCCATAATGGCGTATACAGCATATGTGTGGTTTTGTAAGCCTGCATTTGGCTATTATGGTAGACTACTGCCCTGCTCGTCTTATTCTGAGTGGAACAATAATAGGGCTGCTAATGATGTTCCTATTTCCCAGAATAACTAATGAATGTTCTTCTCAAGTATTCATTGCCGTAGATAGATACATAAATGCCGCTTCTAATGACTAAGCAATTATAGAAACGGCATTTAAATCATATACCTTTGATCGCATACTTGGTTTGTATATCAATTGATCCTTAGACACGATCTCACGGATACCTATAACATAATTGAATACTTCGAGGCTGTCATCAATGTCAAAACAGCATGCATTGTTTTGATGTTACCGACTGACTTATGCCCGCGGTTTAGCTTGTTAATATTTTTCCCTCCGCACCCCTAGAGAGAGTGATTATAAAATTCGAATTAGTAACAGAGACTGATGTTTACCACCAGCTATGACCCAAGAAACTTCTTACACCTTGTGAAATTTTCTGAGACAATTTAAGTAGTTACTTGTAGGAAGAATTTTTTTTCCGCCCCTTTTATGATTCCACTATTGTAACATGGTTCTCACCACAGAATGAGAGGGTTAAGGCCGTAGTCTGTCACGCTGGCCAAGTGAGGGTTGACAAACTTCACACATCTTAGAGAACAATTATTTTAAAGGAAGGAGGGTCGCGCTTGCCGCCACCAAAGTCTGTCTTACAGTTATTCGTCTTTCACGAATACGCTGTTAAAATATCTGCTTTTCCTGCCAGCAATTTGGCATGGACTACGATGACTCAATTAGGATTTGCAATGTTTAAGGCCGACATAGATTTGTTTAACCAGCACGAGATGTATGAATTGAAATCCGATTCAACTTAAATAATTGGCCTAATGATAACCATATATATTGAACAAGTGATTGTTTTTCATTTATACATAAAGACAATTGCTCATGAAATCTTGGCACCATAATAACCTATCAAAAGACTGACGCCATTTCTCGTTGCATAAAGTTATTTCCTCTCCATTTAACCCTTGTTATCACGCAATGCTCTAATAATTTCATTCTGGCCACACATCCGTCACAATTATCTCCGACAATCCGAAGCGTAAGCGTGACAGATATCGGTTCATTTATAACGGACATCGCATTCCGGATAACATCCTCGTGACGTACGACGGATACCCAATAATGGGTAGCCGATGACGCATCAGAGAACAAATTCGTCGGCGGCCGCTCTCCGTGCATAATCGCATTTCCAACCAACTGAAAATCATTAAGTTGCAGCAATAAAACATTACGAACAGGGATTAGATTGAGTATGAATGGGAACTTGGATGGACGAAATGGATGGTCGTTGGTATGCATATACTTCTGTAATCTGAGTAGTAAAATATGTTTTGAGTTATGGTGATGTATGGTGGAGTAAGTAATTTCTGTAAAATATACACACATACATACATACATATCCTCACGCCAGGTCCCTTGCGAGGTAAGCAGAGAGCACCGAGTGCCAAATAGCTCTATCCTTACAGATATGTTTATTTATTCGTTTGTCCTTATCCGTAAAATATGCAGCATATGGGAGTACTTTTGGAACTGACTATGCGCAATGGACCGGAAGAGGACTCTTTTAGATTTCGAAATTGGAAACGAATATTTATTGGAATTGCAAATGCGCTATTGGTCTTAAGAGATCCCTTTTTAGGACGTTAAACAGCCATATATCGTTACCAATAAAGTACAATATTCTTTATTGGTATGTAAGCAGGCATTCAAACTACGATTCAGAAAGATCAATAGTAATATGAATCGGGTTAATCGTTTCTAATTGACACAACAATACGACACTGTCCTTAAGTAATGACTGCATCCTGCAGTGGGGAAGCAAGACAAACTATACATTATTTTATTTCATTACAGTTGCCTAAAAGAGATTATTCTACTCTTCACTACCTACTATTATAATATAATAATTCCAGTCCACTGTTATAGTATTTCCCGAATAGCAAACAGAATGTTTCAAAGTCACAACACATTGGAACTCTCAGAAATTAATCTAGAATATTTCGCACGTAAAAGAATATTTGATGTTCTCGATCTATTTCTGTAACTAGTTATATTTCTACGAAAGCCTTATTTGGTTACAATACCTAATTTCTCAATAAGCCTCATCATATACCTACATACATCATCATAATATCAGTCAAAGTTCACTGCTGGATATAGGCCCCTGATATAAACCCCCGAGGGGTTTTTGCCCACTATCCCCACGAGGAGCACGCAAAATGGCAACCGCAGAACATAGCTTCTCGCATCGCCTAAAATGCTGTCCGTCACACAGCCTGATTCCAAAGAATTAAAACTATTAATTTGAACTAAGCAATTACACTACAACCTCATCATCATCATCATATCATCATAATCAGCCTAGCTCCGTCCACTGCTGGACATAGGCCTCTCCAAAAGCATGACACTGAGCTCGATCTTCAGCTCTTTGCATCCAACCGCTGCCATACAATTTGCATACGTAGCCAAGGTCAATCGGTTTTGGCGGCCTACCGTAACCCGGGGATTCTTAGCACCCCCCGCCCCGCCGTTACCATGACCGCCACCTTGGTCAGGAATAGCGGAGCAACCGGGAACTGGGGGCCGTTTCGTGGTTGTACGTGCCATTAGGGGTATTTGCCCATAATCACCACGCTGGGCAGGCGGGTTGGTGATCGCAGAGCTTAACTTCTCGCACCGGTGATGCTGCTGCCCGTCGCCGGTCTGTGGCATTTAGTTAAGCTTAGATCGAATGGTTAAACCGCCATTAGTCGGTCGCCAGAGCCTCGTTCGCTTACCGGCAGGATGCACCACGGGCAGGTGAGGTTGGCTTGGTGCACTAAGAACGAAGTGTGCTCCCTTACATCCCTAATATATATAATATCCCTATAAATTTAATATTAATATAAAAATAATAAATATAATATTAGTATCTTTGTTATTTATTATAACAACTCCCCCCCGCCACGCTTCGCCATACACATTATGGTTATATGGATACGAAGTGAGGAACAAAACAACGCATATGTTAACTTAATATAGGTCAGTTTAATTTTGCAATCCGCATCTAAATCTAAGACACACGATTCCAAAAAAAATCCTTAAGCCTTATTGATTGTGTTTGCGAACTGTTATCGCATTGGGAATTGCAATCTGAGTGGGATCGAACTGGATACATTTTGTTTTTTTAATGTATTTCGGAACAAGTAATATTTCGAGTTTTTGAAGCGTACACAAGCCAACTTAATATATTCGTATATCAACAGGAGAGTCCATCTGATACTACATGCACACAAAGTAAGAATTCGTTGCATAGAGTGTACATATATCTGCATTTGATTTATGTATCACATTTGCGCCGTACTATACTAACTGGTAGGTCCTGCAGCAGCGTGAATTCTTCCGATAACAGGTTTTTTATTCAAAGCAGTGACCAGAGGCTTACCGTAACCCGGACTGGGTTCTGAAACTGATTTGTAACATTTTTTATATTCGAAGCCGTTTATCATTTAATATGTGACACATTGACAAAATTCTAAGAAACATTAAAAAGTTTCAAGTGTTACTGACCTTTAGATTCAGCGTTGGAAAGTTCATTTTTCTTATTACTAACTTTCTTATCTGACACTTTATCAGTAGAGGGCGCCACGGAAGCAGAGTTCAACGTCCTTGACCGAGCTGAAAATTAAAGATATCCAAGAAGTCAAATTTAAAAAGCTTTTCCAAGTTACAACGGTAATGTTTTTATAATGTCTTTACATCGTCCTTACTCTACATTTCTTTTGTACATTTTTTGGATTATTGCAATTATTACCTACTGCCTAGAGTCATTACTGGACAGACTTCCACATAATTGGTATTTACTCTATAATTCGAGCGCTGGTAATGCCGGATGAGAATATATCTATAATTAATTCATTTAGAGATGGTGACTTTAAGTCTCCGAAACCGGCGTGCGTGTATGGAGAGAGTGACGAATGTGAAAGAGGCACGACGGGTGTGCAAGGATAGAGACATTTGGCACTCTGTGCTCTCTGTCTACCCCACAAGACCTGGCATGAAATATGTATGTATGTAATTCATTTAGAGATTTGTTTAACTTACTATCGATTACATGTACATTGCAGTCCAATATAGTCTTCTCTTGTGCTTCTTTATCCAACTCCGTAGAATAGTTGACAACATGAGCTGGCGAGCGAATACAAGAGAAATGGGTCAAAACACTTAGTATTAAACTGTATTTATAAATAAATCAAATCAATAATTTCAAAACGATGTTTGCGCATATTTTTGAAACTTACGCTTTGCCGTGTTGTTGGGTCTCTCGGGGGATGTGTTGCCACTATTTCGCGATTCTAAAAATTAAGGAGAATGTACAGATACAATTAACAATAACAATTCTCAGTAATTCCCTGCGAAAGACTATAGTATGCTTCTATTTAAACGCTAGTGTTGCCAGCTAGGCGACGGTGCTGTCATCTGTTAATAATATTGTGCTTCTATCCACATTAGAAGATGGTATGCTCTATTTATATAAAAACTAAACATCACTTGTTACGGCGGTTCACGTCCACATTGTCGTATAGTTAACAAAATATAATAGGCATTCGAATTTCAAATTTACAATAGAAGTGACCAAAACTTTTTAAAGGTTCTTTATTAGAAAGTTTATAATTATATACGTATACATTAAATACAAAAGGTAGTGAAGAAATTATATTATATTCAAGATACTTGATTGGGCGCTATTTGCAGATTTGGTAGACGAGCAAGATTTACTGCGACCGCCAGTCTTGTCCGGACCGCCTCCGACCATCCTCTTGATGTCGTGTCTCAGTTCTACAATAGTCACATTACATGGGACATTACATATTACAGGTACCTCAGTTCATGAATAACATTAATATGAAATTGTATTATGATGACAGTAAGCCTAATTTATTGTTAATTTTAGAACATTACAATCAAAAAAGAACAAATATTTATTTATACGGATAGATGTAATAAAATATTACATATCTATAGCCTGAGACAGCAAGAAGTAGGTCACCTCACTACGCGTATCTGACTAACAGACACCACGACCAACAAGGAAGTTTAAATCATACCATATATCTCAAGTCAAGTCAACACTTACTGGACGCGTTGCTGTCCCTGTACGTGGGCGACTTGTCCGGCGGCGTCGGCGCACTTTTTGTGACTTGACAAGCATTCGGCCTCTTTTGATCTACGACATTCAAATTAACTCATAACTATGTACAGGTGTATGACTTGAAAGTAACTAAATTACATTTGCACAGCAAAATATGTATCTTAAAAATGTACATAGAATGTGAGTTATATATGTATAACTACGTAAAGACTTGCCGCAATATTTTTAGTTAAGACATATTTCATGATCTATTTGAAAAGCAACTCCAAATTCAATTGAATTAACAATTATTACATTACTGATAATTAAACCACGAAAAGGTAAAGTAAATGGAACAACAGGTACATAACCATTATATACGTCATACATATTCTATTAAAAAGCAACGACATTAATAATAATAATACTCGTAAGGACGGTGGATTAAAACACTAAGTATATATATAACATTATTTATTCATAAAATACAACAGTAAAATTTTACTAAAATTATTTCAGTTACTAAAATTTGTAATATGCAGGATGTTGATAATGTTATTTGAGATGAAATACACAATGTTAAAATGTAATGTCACAAACTACTGAGTTCAACATTACATTTTGTATTGTACACCATGCAAACAGCAAAAGGTTTTACGAGGTATGTTAATGGTAATCCCACAACGTTTCCGAGTACAAACTGATAATTATGAGCTAAAACCCATGTAGGTACAATTCTTCCAACTATACATTCCCATCACAGAATAAATTTACAACATTTATCATTATCATTACCCAAATTTAATTTGCATATAAATAGAAATGTATCTGCACAATTAAAAACAAGATTTTCTAACCACAGATAATTTCAACACTTTCGTATATTACAATTATACACTGATTATATAATACAATACAGCATTAGAAATGAAAAGAAGACATGATTAAAACATGAATGTTTATAACCAGAGCGAGCGGCAGAATAACTTACATATATACTTGACATTTAATGCCAATCTATTTGAACAATGCATATTTAATACAGAGGATGTATGTTTCTGAAATATTATTTTCACTTGCTCACACAGAGGAGAGTTCAAACACCTAATCCTGCCTCACTGTGGCTGTGTACATGAACTATGTACTGAATAATGAAATATTACTACTGATGAAACATAATGATAATTACACTATGTATATAATGGAGTTCGAAAATTCAGAAAGCTCAATTTTTATCAAGACTAATTAATTGGATGCATATTCAAAATATCATTGAGCACCAAGGTATAATGTATTGCTGTGGGACAAACTACAAATTGTGTATCGATATATAAATAATCTATAAATACAAAGTGTTACCAAGACTTCCAGAGAAATCTTGATGGACATAACACATTATATAGTCATTTGTTTCAAAGCTTACTTCGGGTGGATCATATACAAGCTGTGCAAAGCTCGTGAGCCGACAGTGGCCACTTAGTACGGTGTGCGCTACGAGCTATGAGTCCAACCAATGTGGTGTTTCGTTACTACCTGCCGTCCGTTGTCGTTTACCCCGGGCACTTCCCGCTTCCGCTCCTGACAAGAGGAATACACGATCTAGTGTCCACTCCGGATTTGAAATATTTCATTAATCATTACTGATATTAATTCATGTTTGTTCTTGAAAAATACTTCAAAAAGATGGCGGATAAACGCGCTAATAAAAATGATATTTTAATTACATCTAACACATCTTGTACTATGGCTGGGGATTGCATACAAATGGCAATATGAGGTGACATTATGTAACATATTGTATGGCAGTCTAAGATTATATGGAATGTTCCTCCAAATGCGTTTTTCAGTTATAAATAGACCATACAGATCTCAAAAATCTTGGGCTTTGGTATCAGTGCTATTCTCACCGGCATCAAACTTGGATCTTATATCAATCTTGGATCTTATATATCAATCTTGGATTGTACAGTAAAATTGTAGTCGCGTTTGAAACCTAATTCAATCTACATAAATGCACCTGCACATACATATACGATGAAGATATGACTCGATGAAGAACTTGAGTAGAATGTATAAGGTTTATTTAATCTATTTATTATTAATTAATAAAGATTAGTAATATCAATGAATAGCACTATTAGGGTAATCCGTTTTGGCCTTGTTATTTTGGGGATGAGTGGGGCCGAGTGGAGACGAGTGGGGCTGAGTGGGGACAAGTGAGGACGAGTCGAGACGAGTGAGGACGAGTCGGGACGAGTCGAGACGAGTGAGGACGAGTGGGGACGGTGCTAAGTACCCGGGCCGGCGTCGGCGCCGCGGCGCATGGCGCGTTGCGCGGCCTTGGCCTCCAACTCGACGCAGTGCTCCGCGAACATCAGCTGCAGCGGCGCGTACATGTGCGGCAGCAACTCCAGGTCACCCATTGTGATCTAGAACATACACACGTACTAAAACTCACTTCGTGCTTGTGTACACATAATATATAACAGCAGCTGTTAGCCGAGGAGTTCATTGATCTTTTAATAAGAGGATGAATGTTCTGAGCTATGTCGTTATGTTCTGAACACAGTCGCAGTTAGATGTGATTCGCGACCCTCGGCCCTTTATAATCAGTCGCGATGTCCGTTTCAGTACATCCTTCCCTACAAAGATTCCTCATGTTAGCAGGCTATCTCGTCAGATAGAGAACTAGTGTTCTATTTGTTAAGGCCGATATCAAGCAGGGGGCAGATGGATGTAAGTGTGCAGAATGGCCAACCTGCATGTTGTCGAAGGCGATGCCGACGCTGGAGTTGTCGTGCAGGATGCGCGCGCTGAGGCGCGGCAGGCGCGCGTAGCGCTGGCTGAAGTGCGTGAGCAGCGTGTAGCGCGCCGCCATGCGCCGCCCCATGGCGATGGCCTGCGACGTCGTCGAGTGCATCTTGGCGCGCGCCTCCTCCGCCAGCTCGTCCTCCATCGTCGCCTCGTGGATCAGCAGCGTCGAATTCATACCTGCACCGTACGTCAACATTTCATATTTTTATTCTCTTCAACAAAGTCACTTCGCAGTAAGGAGTACAATATCTTTCCTAAGTCACTTTTTCACCGGAGATCTTATATTTAGAGCTCCTCAAATGAAACGCGAATAGGCGTTCAATAAGCAAGCATGCCACTATATAGGCCACTAATACTAGCATGCCAGCACTTGAAATATTAAAAAAGCAATGTACCAATGTTGACCAGGTTGTCGCACGGGATGGTGTCGCCCGAGTAGGTGAACTTATGCTCGCCGTCCAGGTCGATGGCGACGCCAAACGCGTTGGGGCAGTGCGCCACGAAGCACGTGCGCACGCCGCGCACGCCCAGCGCCGCCAGCGCCGCCGCCGGCAGCCTCGCGCTCAACTGTGTGTCTTCTTCTGTTGTCGATACCTGCCGAAAGGAATTTTATAAATAGAATTTCTAGTTGTGATTTGGAGTCTCGATTAATTTGTAACCATTGTGTGGCAATAGGCTCACCACCTATTCCATTATGGGACTTCTTAACAGTTTAAATGTGGGAGTGTACTACACTCCTCTGCCTGCCTCTTCCGAGTATCACAGACATGATGTGACGTATCTAATCATTACATTTTGCCATGTATGATTACAAAAAACGTCTTCATCAGCCTCACAGTGTACAATTCAAAAAAACTCACCAAATCCTGATTCGGTATGAGCATGAACTCCTGCCGGATTCTCTCGAAATGCATGTCGTATGTGGAGAGCCAGCTGACTATCTGCCCAGGGGCCAGGAGGTACAGCTGATCGGGTGTTGATTGTGACGCCGGCAACTCATCAAGGGCCTGTCGTCTCCCTTGGAGCACGCCGATTAGACCTGGATTTATGGAAAATTACATACATATAATAAATCTGGTAACTAACCAGTGTGCATAGAAGATACTTTTGAAAAACTACTTTTATTATTAACGCAATAGAACCCAATACTTCTACTATTTATTAACACAATAGAACCCAATACTTCTACTATTTATTAACACAATAAAACCCAATACTTCTAGTATTCTGTCCCCTTCCCCCTTCCAGCCCTTGTCACACAATATGACAGCCCCCCCCCCTCGTTAACTCGTGGCGTGATATATAAATGACCCCTAACTGGTCAATATAAATCAAGTATTAAAATGACGATTATATATTGCAAATAACTCACCAATATGATGATCAGCGTGTAGATGAGAGATGTATATCGCCTTCAAGGTCCTCAAGAACGCGTTCACCCGCTTCGGGCCATAGAAGCGCACCATCTGATTGAACGTACTTTCACCGCAGTCTAGAAGAATTGAATGGTTCTCACTGAAAGGAATAACGGGTACTGTAACATATAGTTTGAAAATATGTTTATCATAATTCATTATTGATAAAATCTTTTATTTATATTTGAAAATCTAATACAACTATTATTTTCACCGTAAAAAGTTCTTCTAGCGTTGTAGTAACAATTTCTTAGTAGAAACTTAAACAGAGGGCGCCACATGCAAGCTCCACCATATATGGCTATTACCAGTTAATCCTTTCACTAAATACCACATTTTTATAACTTACTCTACATGCAAAACTATGGCACTGGTGTTCCTGGTCTTGCTGGGTATACACGAACCGGTACCGAGGAAGACCAACTTCGGGTACTCCTTCTGAGAGCCATTTTTAGCGTAACGTATACCGTCTACTATTTTCCTGAAATGCTCCAGGCTGGTAGCGAATCCGTCAATGTCCATCACCTCTTGGATGTAGTCCTGGATTTGCAGTTTCAGTTCTGCTGACCTGTAAATTCGTTATTGGTTTTAAATATTATTTTTACATTAAATCACACAATCAATTAGACAAGCTGTCTGAAGATCAACTGTACTCTTTAATAGTGTCACACTTAACTAAAATAACATTTATCTAAGTAGAATATATAATTTACCATGTATGAAGAGAATGATGAATATAGAGGAGGTGCAGCAGGTCTGTAAGGATAGAGCTATTTGGCACACAGTGCTCTCTGCCCACCGCGTAAAGGACCTGGCATGAGGATATGTATGTATGTATGTATATAAGTGAAAAGTAAATAAAGGAGGAATTTATTTATTAACATTTTTGATCCATTCTCTCAACATGTTCCCTTGGAGCATGCCCTTACTCATTTTTACACCAATACCCTCTTTCGTACAAAGCATCTTGATTAAATAGGCCAGATACTGGCTGATGGAGGAGATAGAAGTCTCCGAAACTGGCGCATATGTATGAAGAGAGTGATGAATGTGACGGAGGCGCGGCAGGTCTGTAAGGATAGAGATATTTGGCACTCGGTGCTATCTGCCTGCCCGGTAAGAGACCTGGCGTGATGATATGTATATATGTAACATTTCATATTTGACACTGTTGTAAACAACATTCAACCACTACTAAAACGACCATTGTAACATTTTAATAATTCTTCAGAACCAAATCCAATACATATATGATGGTAAGATTATAACAATGTTGAGCACAATGATTTTTTTCATTAATACTCTATAAAATTATAGGAAAATCAATATTGACCTGTCCCAATTCCGTTTGGGCCTCAAATAGAATGAGGTAAGCGTTCTTCCAGCTACAATGTTCAGTTTGTTCCCGACTCCACCGTCAGAGGCATTGCCGTCGCCCTTGCAGCTCTCATCCATGTTTATAATATTCTGGAACTGGGCTAGCGCAATCTAAAAATCGTGTCATTTATACACACCCAAGCCAGGTCAAGAGTCCTCTCAAATTGGCACATTACATGTTTGAGCGTTTCGTTAAGTTTCAAGCAATTGTAAGTATGAAAAATGCAGTGTTAAGTGAATGTAAATGATTTATCAACTAAAATAAACTAATGATTAACCAAAAATAATCTAGCTACTAGGTGTTAGTTAATTTTTAATAACTAAGGTGCATATAAACGTTCCCACAATCTACAAATGCATAAACACTATCACAACTATTATGTACATAAATAGTAAAAGAACACAAATTTATCTAAGATGGCGTCAAAACGATGAAAAAATAATTTAATGTTATTTATATTTATTCACACATGATAAATTTTAGTAACATGTTATTAATACAACTTTATAGAAGTAAATGAATAAGTCTAATAAGTTTTGCTACAATGTTTTTATTAACCATTTGGTTGACCACAATTTTAAGAGTTAAACAGAAAACATAACCTTAGTTTTTGGTCAAGTGATTTACCATCAAATCAAATTATTAAGAAACAGGGTCATAACAGGCAAGTAAACATTTTATACTGTATCTTATGATTGATGATACATAAGATACGAAAAAATATATTATATTACCCACCGTACATAACCACATATCATAGACAAGAATTATTCCATGAAAATATGGTAGAAAATACAATTTAATAAAAAACCAAATATAAAATGAAATACCTAAGTTTTATACCTTTCAACCCTTTTAACTTTATTATCCTTTTCTCTTCCACTAATTTTGTGCTAATCTTTTTACATAACTTAAGAACCGGATATTCCATCATTTGCCACACATTAACCCCAGTGTAAACCATGAAAATTAACCTTATTCTTAAGCTCCTCCAATCCCTTTAATTTGGTGGGGCTCTCAGTGGAATCTACGGGTGGGTGGGCGTGCCACACAGCGGGCACGCTCACATCCTTCAGCAGTGGGAAAATGTCGGGATCAAGTAGGTGCAACCTGTGCTGCGTATTGTGCACCGCCTCCGAGCCGAGGCACGAGTTCTGTGCGTTGAGGACTAGATGTTGCGTCATGGGACCAAACATTGACATGAAGGCTCGATACCTGTAACAAGTTAAACTTTTACGTCTTCGTTCGAGTGGATGCAATCGAGTATCCTAATCAAGAGGACCTGTGAATACAAAATACATGGATCTGGTCCGAAATATGGAATTATTATTATTTTTAAAATGACTGCAAAGATAGCACTTAATGTATTTAGACAATATTTACTGATATGACAAGGGCGAACTCACTACTATAAGAAATTGGAATTACAGATATGTATGATTTTAATATCCTTAGCTGAATGGAAAAATGAAATAATACGCCAGAATAAGTGTGACAAGAAATCATACGTAGAAATAATATATTTTAAAATTTGTATATTTTCTATAATCCATTGACACTAGACTGTGTGGCTTGATATTTCCACTTAAACTAGACAAAACCAGACTAGTATAAATACCAATTGATAGTAGCTTTTGACCCATCCGCTAGGCCTTTCTATGGAATATAACAACAATAATTTGTCATGAGACTCATCTGTATACTCACGTAGGATGATGGAACACATCCGGTGGTGTGTAGTGTACAACGAGACTAGGAATGTTCTCTGGTGGATTTGATCCATTGTCAAAGTATGGTGAAAACTCTGCCTCCTTCAGATATGACAAGTCCGGTACCTCCAGTACTGTGAATACAACTAAAATTAAAGTTTCCACTGCTGGAAACAGGTCTCCTATCAGAATGCAAATTGTTAAGACTGTAGTTAGCTACTTGCTATACCAGATTGATTTATTCCACATATATTATTAACGTCTCTATAAAATTAATTTGTATTAATTGTAACTTGGTTGTCAGTAAATTAGCACTAACTGGTAGCAGGACTGCAGAAATTGGAATGTGAGTAAAGTTAATATCTATGTTATTTGAGGTTGCTGACATACTTTTTACTTCTAAGGATTTATTTATAAGAATATATTAATCAATGAAAATATAGTTACTCCTGCACGCACCTATAAAGACGGGTCCATAGTCATCAGGGGTTTTAACATCTTTTGACAACACAAGTGTACCATCAGGTAACACAACATCTTCACCATTCTTAAGCTTCCCCAGCAGAGGACCGGGCTTTACACCCTTCTCCACACATTTCTTCAGGTCCAGGGTGCCAAGACGTTTCTGTAGAAAAGAGCGCTGGTCTACAGAATATTCAAATGTAGCCCTTTCAAATTATTTCATACTATGCAGACAATTTCTAAGTTTAAAAAGATTCTTTAAAGATATTTACCTCAAAAGTGCAGATATAGGCTACAGTATAGTTTGATTTTTTCTGTAACTCCTTCAGGACCTTCTCTGTTTTGCTTTTTATTAGATCTGAAATTGTACCACTAAATGAAATATTGCATTACTAGTAATTAGAAAATAACAAAAATTATTAATTCAACAATCAGTCAACTGCTGGTATGCCCATAACCCCCACACTGGGCATACAGATAAGCCATAGCTCCTCACACTGCCTATGTTGCTGCATAAGCGGTCAGGGCATTTAGCTGTGCCTACACAGGACACGCCATACCATAATCAGCTAAGATCTCATATAAATATATATACTTGTATAGATCTTTTTTATACTTAGACAAAAAATACTTCTGCTTGTGACACTGATATTTATTCTGGGTGGGAAGCAAAGCCACGACCCTAGGCAACAGTCAGTTTACTAACCACAGAGTCAAATGGCCCGACTATGAATATATAGCCACCAGCAATCAAAGCACAAAACATATTAGACTCACCATTATGTCAAAGCTATAGATATCATACTTAGCACTTTAAATCTGCAATACCATATCTAAATAGATGCCAATTCTGTTTAGCTTCAGTTGCAACACTGGTGAAACTTAAATTAAATTCAAACATATTTCATACCTTTTTCTGGACTCTTAGTTTTAGGTTTGGGACTTTTCGCTTTATTAGTCTCAGTGGGTTTGACTGACTTGTTGTAGTAATCTGTATCATCATGAATGAATTCCTCAAATTCCTTGTCAAAATTTTCTTCATCAATTTTCACTCTCTTTGTAGCAGGTGTTAGATCATTTTCCAGAACGTTCTCATCAGGACCACTGTAAATTCACAGAAAGCCCTAATTGTTATGGATGCCCAAAAAGTGTATAACTTGCATGTAAATGAGGGATGTCATAATACTCGACATGTAGGATTCAAAATAGTTTTAAGTAACCAAATGTTTATATACAACTATGTAATAGATATAATCTCTCCACTATTTCATCATCATCATAAGCCTATCTCAGTCCACTGCTGGACATAGGCCTCCTCCAAAGAGCGCCACCACACCCTGTCTTCATCTTTTGTCATCGTCTTTTGTCTTGCCGCATCCAGCTTCTGCCTGCAGTCTTTCACAGATGGTCATCCCACCTAGTCAGAAGGTTTCCTACACTACATTTGCTGAACCGTGATCTCCACTCCAGAACTCACTTGCTATTTAGTGAACATAAAAAGCAATGCTTGGTTAGTGAGTGCATTCTATGTTTGTAGCTTGAGGGAGTAACACATTGACGAATTACTGCTACACAGTTCTATTTCATTGTTTTGTCAGGACTATCGTGTGGCAATAAACTGACTGTTTATCAACATGGGTTATATGTTTTACTTGAACACTGTTTCATTTGGCAACATACAACTACTGGCGTTGAATATTTGATTAATGATCACTTACAGAAGGACATATCTGACACTCATCACACTGTCATGGAAGTCTGAGTTGGGGCTGCACTTTGCCATTTTTACATTCAAATCCCGCATGATGACAAACCTTTTTGTGGCATTATATAATTCATCCTGCAACAAATATAGTAATCATGAATTTCTCTCTTACTTTTAACCTGTCTGTATTTTCAAAAATTAGAAATGAAGCAAAAATGTAACTAAACCTACATGAACATAATTATTTAATTAAAATGTGATAACAAATTAACTGAAAAAATATTTCCCACCACGACCTCACTGCAATTGGTGAGAGCTCATATACGTATAGGTTTCAAACTAATCAGGCTATCCCAAAAAAAAAGTAATTTAACACGTTGACGGACAGTACCGCCCACAGCCATCATGGAGTAAAAAGTAATATGACAGTATGTCAGCTGATGTTCAAGTTTTTACTTGTATAGAATCGATATGTCACACGGCGCTCGATTTTTCGTACAATCCTAGGACTCTGCATGTCATACTGTCACTAAAGGTACAAATAAATTCATCGTACTGTCACATTACACTGTAAGTTTTTATATGCAATGTGACACAACACCTCTAGACAATATATGAAATTTAGTACTGTCACAACACGACCAATCAGTGACGTAATACTGTCCGTCAACGTGTTAAGCAATTGATGTTTCTAACAATGAAAGTACTTAATCGGAACATAAAATTGAGTTGAGACTTCTTTACTTATATACTTCAGCTGCTGCTGGAATGTTAAGTTTACTCCCTGTAACTAAACAAAAATCTGTGTCTGTAGTGCCTGTCACTTTGTTATGTAACATTCAATATACATATTGCTAGAACATGATTATGTTCTTTACTCTGTAAATCACACCATACTGTAGAAGAAACTCAATCCCACAGGAGGGCATAAGCTAATTTAACCCTTTCATCAGGTGCAATGTGAAAGATTCAAGTTGTTGCATATTATGTTGATTTCAATTATGAAATAAATAATTATAAATTTATCAAAACTTTTATTCTATTACTCTATAATCATATTTATAAGCAAGTCCAATATTATACATATACAGCTACATTCGTAATTGTTTTTTTTAATTATACAATACACTCTATGCTTAGCTCTTGTGAATTACGGGCGTGATGTAACGTTTTATGTTAAAAACTTTTTATGCATTAAGTTATAGGTATTGATTTTACTAATACGTATTTTTCGTAATATATAATTTGTAGAACCAGAACCACTACTATTCAATCTATTTCCATAACCTGGGAATATATCATTTATGAATACTCTAGTAATTTGTCTTTAAAAACTACAAGTGTGAACCTAAAAGAAGAAATATATTAATAAACGGCTGTGTAAATATGTTATCTATGTTCACACGTACCATTTTTCTAACGGTTACTTGACGTTGACAACAATACGCAAATGTTTGTCAATTAAATATCAAGAATATCAACCAAAACAACGGTTTCTTATCGAGCATGCATGCGAGATTGTTAAAAAGTCCTTCATTTCTTTATGAATTCTATATAGACTCATATTTATGTGAAACTATGTGTTTTGAATAACTTTAATGTATGATGGCTCAAATGTGTTCATGTGACCAAAATAACTGCTGGGATGAGTGAGACTGATGACACCGACGTTCTGCTCCTCATACCACCAAACTTTTTTCTCGTATACAGCTCAGGGTCAGACGATTCGCTCATAGAATCCTCTAGAACGGTTGTCCATAAACCGCTCTCCTGTACAGCTCAAGCGCTTGGCAAGTTGCTCAACCAAGTGAACTCGTTGGAATCCCGTTTAGAAAGTTTGGAATTAGACACAAGCAACTCAGTATCAAGTGTCAGTTCTCGGAGACGCAACACTTGGGTCTCGGATAGCGTCAGTAGTCGTAGCCTAGATCGTAAATGCTCCACTTTCCCGCGCCGTCGTCGCCGCAAAATAGGTAAAAGACACATAACTGATGATGTCTCTTTGACAAGTGATTCAATTGTTTCACGGGCAAAAAGTATTCCAATATTAAATTTGAAGGAAAAATCCACGCGTAAAGCAACAGCGAATGACTCTCTAAGCATGGATGGTGACATCAGCAGTATAGTATCAACTCCGAGTAAAAAGAACGATAAACTTCTTCTCCACGAAATTGATGAGTTTCTGAGCAAAGTAGACTCGTATGAGATTCCAGAGGTGAAGCAAAAGTCTCAGGATGATATTAATCCAGGAAATGTATTTAAAGCTGTAGGAGATTATTTGACACAAAAATTGGACACAAAAAATACATCTGAAGATATTCAGCTGCCTAGTGGCAGAACTGTGCCAAGTAATGTCTTAGACAAGTATATTTACTTAGTAAGAAATAAAGGTACCTTGTCACAACCAGATTCCGATGTTCAAAGTTGTGTGAGTAGAACAGCAGAAAATATATCAAGTACTCCATCAACAGTCAATTGTATAAAAGACACTAAGTCCCCCAGCATGAGAAGATTGAACTTCTCAGAAAACAAAGATGTCAATCCAACATCCACACCTAAGAGGTTCACACAGTCCACAAGTTACACTGATTCCTTTAAACCAACTTCTAATAAAATTTATGATCGAGCATCAAAAGTTCTAGAACAATACAAGTCTAAGAACTACAGTACACAAAGCTGTGTCGAAACTGATTTGATGTCAGGAAGGAAAGAGGAATTTAAGATACCGAGAATGAGACCGTTTGAATTAGATGACAGAGAGGGATTAAAAATGGCAGCTGTCCAGATGGATACAATCGATTCGGATCTGCTGAGCTTAAGTGAGCTTTGGGGTGAAAAGGGTGATAGGGAAAGACCAGAGAGTCTGAAGTTGGAAGAGGAAAGACTTAAGAGAGAGGTATAGGCTTTTTTACAATTGTTTATTAAGGTACAGTTGATGACTTTAAATTTTATGTAAATTGTGGAATTTTATAATGAATAGGTGTAAAAACTTTAATATTTCTATGTAATGTATATATATTTGCTCAATAGTCTTGCCAAATGCATATTTATATAATTATGTATAAATTGAGATATTGTACATAAGGATTTATATCTTAGAGCACATCAGAGGCTGAAACTGTGACTACAAGGCTACCAGTATTGTTTAATTTTTTCATATAGTCTGCCCTGCAAACAGGTAAATTGAGTCACCTGATATTAAATTATTGCTGTTGCCTATAAATGTTTGTACTAGAAGAGTGGCCAATGTGAGGTGGTGCTTATAAAGAATTTAAGTATTTTATGAATATCTTATTATTACACTTTTAAGAAAATCTACTGTTCCTATACCACACTAACATTTTTGATAATAAACTTGATAATAATTTTCTTCTTTTTATATTTTCACCAGCACTGTGAATCCATGATACAGCAACTGCAAAAGAAAATTTTAGAACAACAAGAGAAGCTGGCAGTTGCTATGAAGGTGGACAGGGCGAAGGATGCAGCCATCACTAAGCTTAAAGATGCATGGTTGAAGCTCACAAGCAGTTTGGACAGGGCAGAGGAGAGACATAGGGTTGCATTGGAGAAGATGGTGCATGAGGTGGACAATTTTAAAATGGTTGCTGGAGAAGCTCAAAAGGTAGCCTTTTTACTTCTTCTTTTCTTCTTACTTCTATTTTATTCTACTTGAAACATCTTATCGGGATATTTCATTGTCATAAGAAGCAATTATACCTGTTGCTGGTTTACTGTTGTATAGTGCCATGTGTCTAGGCCCAGCGACATGCTCTGGCCACCTACAAACAAAAGTATGTGTCGTGTGATTAGTTGTGTGCTGTGTTCTACATATCTAGAAACAAAAACCGAACTGAACACCTCAGGGGAGGCTTATTCAGTCCAATTGTAATGTTGACTGATTATGTAATTTTGTTTATTAAAATTAGTGAATTCTAAAAGCACAAGATTCATTAGCTTTATATTTAAGAGGGGTGTGGTTTAGCTTTCTACAGTTCATTCAATTAGTATGTGTGCAATGTTATATCAAACATTTGGTTAAAATCAGCATATTTCATATTACTAGATGCCAAATAAATAATTATATTTGTCTCAGACTAGTTTCTTCTTAGTTGAGGCATATGTATATGAGGCTGATGATGATTAAAGTATCTTCTTTAATTTATTAGTGCTTATTAAGCTTCTTGAAGTGAAACCTTAGAAATCGTAAAGACTTAAACTGCTACCTGTTATCTTTTCACCTGGTTCCAGAAAACACGTCACTTTGAGACAGAACTCTATAAGGCTCTGGACTTAGCTCATGATTACCAGGATAAGTGTAAAAAGCTTACAACAGAGAAAGCTGATCTGAAGGATAGCATGGATAAAGCTTTGACTATCAAGGATGAAGTTATTAGAAGTAAGGAGAAAGAGATAGAAAGGTTGAAAGAGAACTATGATACTGTGATGAGGTTAAATAAACAATCCACTGATTGTGTTAAGAATTTGGAAGAGGGCTTGGAAAGAGTAAGTAATTTGTCTATTACATATGCCTGTTGTGTTTTCCTGGTGCACACATTATGATATTGTGTCCCTTATGTTGTCCTGTGAATTACGAAGGATAATATAATTAATAATTAATTTGGTTACTATGTAAATAATGTACATGTCTTAACAAAGTGATTACTATAGGTGTCCAAATATTGCTGTGGTTTACGAGGTGGGTTTCAGTGGCTCACTTAGATTGGCTAAGATGACTCCAGGGGGTATGAAAATGCACCTGCCCCGTGAGTGTGCCACTACCATGCAACTCCATTAATTCACATTAGAGCCATAAGCTTGAGTAAAACCCAAGCGAGAGACATTCATCTTAGCCAGCAAGCATAGTCATTAAGATGTAAACGTACTATTAAGCTTAGGAATCAGAAGAATTAGTGATATGAGACCCTATCTTGTAATTTGTATACATTTATAATGTCACAATATTCTAAATTAAGAAACAACTGTTTCAGGAGAGAACAGACCACATGCAAACAAAAGTCAAAATGGATGAGCTAAACAACAAAGTGCACACACTAACAGATGAGATATCACTAGTGCAGCAAGAGAAGGACATCTTGAAGGATAAGGTGAATGAGGAGAGAGCCAGGTGCAGTGTTCTCGAACAACAGCTGGCTGATACACAGAATCAAAATAGTGAGCTGCTTAAGAAATATGTCAGTACATACTACTTAGTTATATGTATTTTGCATTAATTAAACACTTGTTGATAAAGTCTAGTCAGGTCTATGAAGTCAATGATCTTTTATCCCTATTGGTTATCGATCGATAGAGCAATGTCACCTGCCATAACCACTTCAACTTGCTATGTCAGTGATATATGATGTAATGTTTTCATTGTATAATGTTATTAATATTTACAACTATTGCCTTGTAATAATATCTGCTAACCCAAAAATTTAAGATTTGCGAGGGTACCCCTCAATATTTTTGGCTATGAAATACTATAATCATTTGGCTATGAAATGTGGTGTTGCATGGAAGGCGTCATTGAAAACCAGTGTGGACATGGAATGTTTTGTGTTAATCCTTATTTGTATTCCTGAATTAAACTGTAATTTTTTTCAGGATATCCTCGATGGTGAGACTAAAAGCTTACGCAAACACTTGGAGCTCCAAAAGACAGAGCTGAAGGGCCACTACCAGCGCCAGCTGGAAGATGCTGTGATGGGGAAACTTGAAGAGTTTCAGAGGCAACTGGATCTAGCAGAAAGGGATATGGTGAACCAGGCTAGGAACAAAGAAGCTATCATTGTGGATACTTACAATAAACAGATGACCAGGATAGAGGAGCAGTGAGTTGCTATATTTCTAGATGTGTTGATAGAACCAGTGATTTATCATTTATTTTAATCTATTATGTCTCTTTTGCCATACTTCATACGTACGTACGTAACTTCACGCCTATAATCCCCGAAGAGGTAGGCAGAGGAATGCAGATCACTCCCACGTAAATGTAACCGGTGACATGTGGGAGTATTCTGCATTCCTCTGCCATACTTCATAACTCTTTATTACCTTTATTTATTCAAAACCCCTTCTGTAGTCATCTCAAGCCTCTCGGAGTACTGATTTTCTTTACGTCTATACTGGATTAATTCTTTTCTCTCATATTCTCAGACACAAATTGGAAGTGAGCGTTTTAGAGGAGAAACAGAAAGAAGAAATTAAATTATACCGGTTACAGCTTGCTCAAGCTAATGAAAAGATTGGGTTACTGGAGGT
Source organism: Jemadia pseudognetus (assembly GCA_018244755.1). Taxonomy (NCBI): domain Eukaryota; kingdom Metazoa; phylum Arthropoda; class Insecta; order Lepidoptera; family Hesperiidae; genus Jemadia; species Jemadia pseudognetus. The sequence goes on from DWTO01000031.1 coordinate 25,215, forward strand.
AAGATTTTTATGTCTATTTTACTGTAAATAGCAAAGTAACGTCTTCAATATTAGTGTATCATTATTTTAACCCTCATCGGTGTCAGATAAAGGTTTTTGTGTGTCACTACATATACTATACATACAACGTAATAAATGTAATAATGATAATGTATTTTTGAACCCAAAGTACTTGTCAGAACTACACAGTAGTCATTGCGTTACATTGAATAACTGTCAGTGCTCGGGTGCTTAAATGAGTTTCGGAAGAAGCCGAGGTGGATGCGTGATGACTTGGCGGGCCCCGCAGAGCCGGCTGGAGGCGCACCGGCGGCGGCGCGGCGCGCTGGCGGCCCAGCTGCACGCCGTCATGCAGGCGCAGTGGCGCCAGGCGCTGCTCATCCTCACGCACGGCCACGCCGCCGCGCAGCCCGCGCCGCCCGCGCTGCACGCCGGTGAGCCGCGCCCTCTTAGCGTCTATCTCACATGTGGGTATTTATTCAGAAGGTGCTGTAATGGGCGATTTTTTAACGATAAATAAAACTAAACGTACTGTATAACGTAGTAATTATGTATATTTAAAAATATCTCGAGCGACGCGTTCATATTCCTGCTGCAGTATGTTTTGAACGATGAAGGCTTGTCGTTCGCTTCATAGCGCACATTCGAGCGAGAAGGTTGAAGTTCATGAATGAATATTAAGTCGGAAGATAACTGATTTTATAAAGATATTTGTACTGTATCCACAAAGAGCTACAATTTAAATTTTATTCACATTGTATTGATCTATAATATAAAAATGAATCGCAAAATGTGTTGTTAACCGCATAACTCAACAACGGCTGGACTAATTTGGCCAATTCTTTTTTTTAAATGTTCGTTGAAGTTCAAAGATGGTTTTCACGGCGAAAAAAATTCGAATAATTGCCGGAAAAAGCCTAAAAACAGCCCTTTTCTTTTTTCCATACAGACGTTTTATAACTAAAGCGTAGAGTCAATTTGAGCTTTATTATATAAAGTTCAATGTTGTCTTAAGTAATGTAGGTGTGTTCCTATCGAGTCAATATTTTATATAAAAGTCGTGTTAGTTACACTATTTATAACTCAAGAACGGCTGAACCGATTTGGCTGAAAATTGGTGGGGAGGTAGCTTAGAACCGGGAGACGGAAATAGGATACTTTTTAAGAGGGAGGGGAGGGGGTGAGGTTGGGGAAGGGAGAGGGAGACTATACAAATGTAATTTTCAGTAGATGGAAAGCTAAATCCACGTCTATTCCATGTATGTACCTGCCTGTCGAGATTGAGCATGTCTTTAGTAACTTTTGGAAAAAATAGGAAGAGGAAAAACTTGAAAAGGTGGTACGGAGTTCGCCGGGTCAGCTAATATTCAATAAATTCTTTTCATGCTAAATAATTTATAAATATTGCATATCTTAGTAGATATTCTAATATTTCACTTCATTGTTCTAATTGTGTGTAGTATACGAATTTTGCATTTTGGAGTGCTTTGATAATGAACTTCTGAAGAAGGATGTTCTATAAAATGAACTTATGCAGGCCTGCATTTCTTAAGATGTGCACTCCTATTACATTTTATGAACACCTTATAGGCCAACAATTTTTTTTAAATCCGCGTTATTATAGCGCGTGCTTGTAATGGCACATGGGCAATGGCTGTTAGATTGGTGTTTTAAAGGATGTAATAATAATTGTAAGGTCATTAATTATTATTTTTTGGCATTTCAGATTGAATTAGGAGCCACAACAGTACGAGTTGGATCTGTAATATTTGGGGCAAGGCCACTTAAAGCCAAATAACACTAAACTAATAATGTTTAATATAGTTTTATTTTCTTGGAACTATTTTGAATATTAAGGACAAGGGCTTCCATTATTGCTGTTATGAAATATGTACTTTATTTTATGTAGCAAGTATATTATGTGTTCAGAGAATGATCTGTATAAAATAAATCTGTTGTTAAAAACATTATTATGTAGTCTTGTGTAATTCTGCTGTCATTTAAATCTGAGTTTCAAACGTAATATAAGAAACAAAATAACGACATTCTTTAATCACTTAATCGCGGGAATATTCAATTTATTACGGCAACACAGTGCTGTTATGTCAATGTCATTCATCAAATTCTTATGAACAGATATAAAGTGACAGAGGTCTTTCATTTGTCATTTGTGATAGCTGCCTTCGCCACGGCTCTTACAAATGCTAAAATGTTTACATACGAAGTGAAATTTCTGCAGTAATATAGCATTTTCTTAATAAAAATATCAAATCAATATTTTTGTACCAATATTGTGAGGGGCTTAAATGTTTTTAATACAAGTGTTACCAAAGTGAAGTGTGGAAAGTATTAAAAGTAAGTGAAAAGGTGGGACATCCTGTTCGAAACAAGGACGTATCTCGTAGTCAGGTAAAGAAGGATAACAACTTTTTGTTCCTTTTCCAAATTTATTTTTAGTTTTATCTGAATCACGTACAAGGCCGAGAACTTGACTTCATTTCGTAGTATGTACTTAAATCAAAGAGAAATGTAGCACGCGGCGGGTAATTATTAGTTAGCAGAGTACATAATCTGAGCACGTTTTAAGATACAACCGTTTGTTTGTCAGAATGAGATATCAATTTAGATTGAATATTTATATTGTGCTTTTGGAAACATCGACAAAAAATAAAAGCTTATTTTATAATTGTAATTTTCAAGGTGTAGTAAACTATTCATGCTATTATTAATATGGAATAACCAGCTAGTTAATCTATGGCGTTTAGAATCCACCTGGAATATAAATGTAGGAATATTACAAACAGAATCATGTTGTTAAGACTCATTGTTAATAAAAATATCAGTTAGCCTTACAATATACCAGTACATCTGTATTTCTCCTAAGGGATAGATTAATATAATTTAGCTATATATATTTAAGGTGGGCCATAACAGGGCTGTAAATATAGCACTACATGTAGTATCATTCTAGTGGGCATATATGAGTGCAGTTAGTAGTAGTATCTATTCTTGAGTTGGTAACAAATAAGTATGTTACTAATCCTGAAGATATGGCATGGTTACCTCTGCAGTTCTTCCGTCAAACACAGTGTTTAGACTGGTACCAAAGGGCTATTAACACTACTGCTTCTTGTAAGATTTCCATCTCAGTAGTCTGGCTCTATTCCTGCAGATGGTGTCACTAATCACTCAATGATTGTCTGCTATCTAGCTCTGTGCATGTGGTAATCTGATACTGTACTGCTGAAGATTTGCCAATTGTTTGTATGCATAATATATGGTGTATTTTTTAGTGGATTAAGTAATAGTTGATTTTTTCGTAATTGTCTATTGTTTGAATCTACTGGTGAGTTATTTTTAAACAGTTTCTTGGTCTTCATATAAATGTGATTACTCAGTGCCAGTGCCATCCGTGTTAAGCAAATTCTTGGTTATTTTGGGAATTACTTCTCTACAAATTGATTTAATTTATTGGCTTATAAATTCAAATTAAATCCTCTATGTTTCTTGGATGCTGATTCATAAATTCTCACAAAATATTTTACCATTTCCATCTCTGTATATCACATTTGGAGTTGCATCATAAAATTTTCTGTGGGTTTTGGCAGTTTGATATAATCAATGATAAATTGTTTCCCATGTCTATGTCTCATTGTAAATTATTGGAAGTACCTGTATGATACAGTGTAATTAATAAAATCAAGTCTCATAAATACAACACTGATGATGCAAGTGTGAACAGAACAATATATTATATCTTGTCGTATTAAATTACAAAAAGCTCTCATGAAATAATGAAACAGTGAGAATCTTTGTTAATTGGACACTACCTTATTTATGAATGTTCAATCAATGTACTATGCCTACAGAATGGTTTGTCTCTTTATCCCTAAGCCCATTCAAATGATGGTAGGAAGTATTAAAACATGCTGAAGTGAAAAAAAACTTCTTAAGGGTATATGAGTGAGGTTTCAATGTGATATATTGTACTAGTTCTATCAAATTTTACTATTGTTTACTCTAGTAATCTGCATAGATATGATTGGATACTTTAGAGTGTATAAGCATGTGTCACTTAGGCAAGCAACACATTGATGACATTTCTAATGTTGCAACAACTAGCGGTGACTGCTTACCATCACATGGACTGTTATTACCTTTTATAATATTAGTGTCTCAAGGCCAACTATTAGTGCTTTTAGGCTACATATTTAAATCTTAGGGTGCCTTGAAATTTAAAGTTTTGTAAGACACTAGAAAGTTACACTCTGACCTTTAGTCTAGTTTGCAAATATCCAATACCTACATGCCTGTATCAGAATTTATTGTTTTTGTAATTGAAAGTGATCTGTATCTAATGTACATGTGGATGTCAATAAAAAGCAGTAACAGTTTACTCACATAGAACTCAGTGTCTTACTCGTGCACAAAAAAGTGTGTGTGAACCCAATAAATAAATATTAGTCTACATTACATACATTTACACTGAATGTTCTGTCACTACAAATGATTGCTTTATTAATCGGCTCATCCCCATTGCTATTTATCTCTATATGTAGCTGTAAAAAATCCTTTTTGTCTAAAATTTCACTTTAGTAATGCAAAATTACTGTGCAAATCGTAAATTTCAAATGATATGTATACATATACATACCTTGGGCATTCATAAAAAGTCTTTAATAATGCTCCCATCAAAATCTTCAAGACTAGTGATTTTTGACCATTGACTTTTCAATACTCATATATGTAAGGGTAAATCCCTATGTTTAAGGTGTTACATAAAAATAAATAAAAAATAATCATGGGTCATTGGTTTTTATGTAATATTCTGATTTTTTCTATTTATCATGTGCTCATTACTCATTCTATCAATATGTGTTGTATTTCATTTCAACTGATTGTTATCCAAATTGATAATAATGTGTTCTAGACTTTAAAAAAAATGAAATCCCATTATAAAAAATATAAAATTTTCACTATCTGAACAATAACAAACTTTCTAGTTACTAATATGATGAAACATAGCAACATTTGCCTTTTGTTCTCATCATTGTGGTAAGACAATTATGGTAACTTCACAAACTGGCACTAAGCTGTTGCACACATAACACTGCCTGTGCTAATCTTGTGCAATTCAAGGTAGTTTTATTTATATATTATTTAGGCTTATTATCCAATATCAGTTAACTGATGATTTCATAATGTTCTAATAGTGTCAACTCCTAGAAAACCTGTTGTGTACTTTGTTAAGTAATTGAACATACTATATAAGTATAATCTGTTAAGATAGATTAGGTTTTTTAAGTGAAGAAAGTAGCAAATAAGCCAGCAGTAGTCATAAGTGGCCAAGAGTGGACATTTAGGTACGAGAAGTTAGTAACAGTCTCTGTCTTATTTGAGGCTAATCACAGACACATTATCACTTTTGATGACTCAGATAATCATCTCTAGTACTCTTAGACCGGTAACCAAATCCGTCACACTGGAATATTTTATTAACAGTGGTAATTGCTTCATGGTACAAATATGTAAACCTAACATCATGTCCTTAACCCCGTAAGAGGTAGGCAGAGGAATGTATTACACTCCCACGATTCACCTGTTACATTATCATCCCACTATGGAATAGGTGGTGAGCTTATTGCCATGCATCAGGCGCATTTCCAGAATCGGAGCCACAACTAGAAAATCTAATTAAGAAAAATCTAGTACTGCCCGACCCGGGATTTGAACCCAGGACCTCCCGATCGGCAGTCGCGCATGCAACCAACATGACGAATGAGGCAGTCATATATGTATGTGTTGCACTACAAATATGTGTTGCAGTGATACTTCCTTGGGTGTTTTGGCCTTTACACCAATTGCCAAGATACATGAAGGTCATAAGTAAAAAAATAAATGTCGGTCAAATTGCCTGAAGTGACACTGTACTGTGACAAAGTATGTATTGTGAAGATCACCTACATATCTTATTGGAGATGGACTTAATATGAATTGTAAAGACAGAAGCATTATAAAATTTTGTTTATTTATGGTTCACCAGAACCAAGAATATAATTAACTCTTTAACAGGCACTTGATTGGAAACCATATATTAGTCTTTGCAAACACCTGGACTTGAACTTGGAGCTCCTATTGTAATATATTATTATTTACATAGACAGATACCTATATTTTAACATGCCCAAAGCTAACATGTAGAGTATTAAGAAAACGGACGTAAAGTGTTGCAACTTTCTATTGAACTAAACAAAACCATCATCAAAAAGGTAAAAAGCGTTTGATGCGTCCTTCGTACGGCAATGTACTATGAATTACTTCCAAGTCATGGACGAAGTGTTAGAAAGTGAATAGAGAAACTACGCGATCGCACTGTCCATAATAATTGAATCACTGAAGAAATTAACATCTCCAACTGTTGTACTGTACCAGATTCTATGGTTTATTTTACAAACCTACAGTGTGTTTGTTAATACTTGAAATAAGTGTAGGTTATGTTTTAGCTTACAGAATATGAGAAATGTTATATCCATATTTTTATGTTACTGCACTAGTAAATATATTAGATGTAACCGTCAATCGATTTACACATCTATTTACTATACTAAAAGATTAGTAAGTAGGTATATGCACATATATTTAAGTTATATACCTATTATGAATTTATGATGAACTATGTATTTGTAATGTCATCCATACGAAGTCTATATAAAATAAGTGAGTGATTAAACGATTAAATGAATGAAGAAATAAATATATATATAATACACAATGAACATGGTAACAATTGCAAAATTTTTTCATATAATCACTCTTAATTTACTGTTAGGTCGTAGATAAAACTGACGTATTTAAATAATAAATGCGCAATGCGGGCGTTTTAGAAATTTCTCACCGACTGATTAATCAGTACCACTTATCTTCAATGCAAAATATATTGCAATGTTGGTTATTGCGCTTGATTTGGGTATTGTTAGGTTTTGCCAAGAGACCATGAGGAACAGGCGCTTCACGGTAACAATATTGTTATTAACAATAATATCTGTCATGTTTTCCAAACGGAATCTTATCTATATAAGAGTTTTTATATTACACATGTATATATGTAGTTCGTCGGCCTATACTGGTTACCATGACACAAATTCTCTCGATGCTGATTTAAAGATGAGGCGGCCCTGTGTGACGCCCCAAGACATTATTGTTAATAAATACCTACTTCGTTTATATTACTTATTAGAAACAAATAAAATCTGCTAGAACTCTTAATTAAACACATCTTTTTATTATATATTATTTCGATTTTAACTGAATATAATAATGCAAAATGTAATAAATATCTAGAGATTTCTTATCCGCTTATTAGAATGTTCATTAAAGTAAGACGTGACCAATCTTATTACTAATGTAATCGATTTGTTTTGTCATATTAAAATCAGTGTAAGTAAAAGCGGGTTTCTGCGCTACGAATTACGAAAACCATTTCTAGTTCTTACCCGCAATATAGGTACCTAGGTACCTTTAACATAGATTAGTCGCGGTGACCGGTGCTTAACGATTGGTCAACGAGTTGATGCCGTGGTTACAAATGGAGTTCAACCAGCTTATTCTTTATCTCTGTCTAACCGATGA
>DWTO01000032.1:0-32816 GCA_018244755.1 Jemadia pseudognetus
ACCTGGGAATCGAACCCAGGACCTCCTGATTGGCAGTCGCGCTTGCAACCAACACGACCAACGAGGCAGTCAAATCTATCAATCTAGTATAAGTATATCGTGTATAGTATAAGTATCTTATATACATATATGTACGAACATACAATGAATAACTGTTAAGTTGACCTTTTTATCTCCAAGTTTAGAGGTTTCATATATAAATATGATTATGTGAATAAGTAAAATGAACCGTGAATAAATAATACCTGTACATTAATTCCGGTAAAGTTGTAATTTTTAAGTTCCAAAGCTTCATTATAAAGACGTTTTTCGCGTGGAACTTCAAGGTTCAATTTTTAACGGATCTTTCGCGTATGACATTCAAATTAGAAAACGGTAATGAGCCAAATTAAACTTTGATACAAAGACGTAGCATTTTTCAAAGTTGCCAAGATCATTGTGTAACATAACAAAAAAAAAAACTCAATGCCAAAGATGAATAAGTTGTAGCAATGTCACTCATCGAAACATCTATTACGAAGCAGTTTACGCTAAAGCAACTTTTTATAATAGAATACCTATTCACAAATTAAGCCAACAGCAATTAGCGAAGCGAGCGCCTTGACCCGTTCAATTCGGCCGCGGATAATGTGAAATGATTTAAAAGTACATAAAAAAAAAGTATTTCCTATTCACGTGTCTTATTAACGGATGGAGGTCGTTTGCTTAACCAAGACAGATTTGGCTTCAGTTGAACCTTGGCACGACCTTTCTAATACATTCTCTCAATTGCGTGTGCGCACATTAACGTGTAATACCGGTCATATAATGACTAAACGGTATGACGTGACGTCACAGTTACTCTTACCCGTTGTTAAACATCTCCATAATATCTGTAATGTTACAACGACGTATTTTAATTTATACAATTATGTATAAATTGGCTAGTGTAAAATCACAAAGAGCTAATAGCGATATCTTGTATGAGTTTCAGACACACTTGGATTGATCGCTAAGACGTCGGGATAACTTAATTATACCACATGTTTTATATGTAGGTAGGTATTACGAATAGCTAGCACGGAAAACTTTGTTCTGCCGTCAAATTTTTTTCTTATATGTAACTAATGTAAAAAAAACGTAACATCACACTTGTTATCCCGAGGAGGTAGGCAGAGGAGTGTAGAACACCGTCACAATTAACCAATTACGTTTACTTCCCACTATGGAATAGGCGGTGAGCCTATTGCCATGCACCGGGCAGTAATCCAGACTCCGAGCCACTACTAGAAATTCTAAGATAAATTCTGTACTGTCCGACCCGGGAATCGTGTAACGACGCATAACGCCACTCGCAACTGGAAATGTGTGGCTAATAGGATATGTAAAATAAGAGAGGCGTAATAGAGAATCCTATTCGAAACGTCATTACTTATAAAAGTCAATTTACTCGTAGATTTTAAGAAGTTTTTATGATCAGTATTCATAGAACCAGTGGGTAAACAGTACTTATCTGTCTATTCACAGTTCCATTTGGAAATATTAAAATTATACGGTAATTTTAATACAATTTTCTACATGCGCGGCTTCCTCTTCGCTCTGCATGCATCATACTATAAATTTTTTATTAAAATTTTATCTGATGGCCTACAATTTACTTTCTCCTCCTATACATTAATCTGTACATACAGATGTTTGAGTGTATGCCAATTTAAATATAATGTATGCTTACATTGCGAAAGAAACGTCTGTCTGTCTGTTAACTTTCCACGTCAACACTAATAAACTCGTTTTGTTGTTTGATATGCAGTCGAGCCCTACGAAATACTTATTACATACCTACTACGTTTTAAAATCTATTACAAAATGAAACATGTATGACAGACAAATTGCAAATTGTATGCTAAAAATATTTTTTTACGCAAGTCGCGACTAACACCTTGTGTTCCATAAAGTTGTACCAACTATATACGATAAATAATAAATATTTTACTCTAAACGATGCACTTATCGTGTCGATGAAAGAAGTTATAAAAACCATCGAATTGATTTATTTATACTACGCGATTAATACCTTTCCAATAGACATTCAAGGCTTGTATTATTCTTCAGTTTTATTACCTGCACTGTGTTGATACAGTAATTAGAAAGCAACCTTCAATCATTTCTACTACAAAATATTTATGCGGCTTAACCAAAGAAAGAACAAAAATCCAATTTTTGCAAGCAACCTATTTGCATAGCAAATTAACGCACGCAATTGTACTCTCACCTTGCTCGTGTGAATACTAAAAGTCCATTTCCCGCTTGCGTTTATTTAGCGAATGACGTCATTCACTTATTTGTTACAAATTTGATCGTCTTTGCATTTTAAGTTTGAAGCTACCAATACGACGTAAGTAACCGTCACCATACATGAAGCTCGTGAGGAATTGACAGCGATCGCGTCACGCGTTACGCTTCATACATACAATTCGTTTCTTACATCGCCATACATATTCATATATTCGCTTAGCGCTCCTCGTCAAGGATCACATGAAAAACCACGAAAGTTACTTTCCTTTACAATTTTATGCGTTTTCTGTAATGTCTGTTAAGACTTTTTCAATATTATTCAAAATTTTAATTTTGTTTATTAGGAATTCTATAGACATAATTGATCCCTTCAGTTTGTGCTTTTATTGAAAATCTTTTGCTCATTATGTCTCTTTGTTTATACTGTTTTACGCGCTGTGACTATCTCGTAAATACCTCACATTTCTGTTGTTGAGTTCTACCAGAAATATAAGAACATTTTTTATTATATTCAATACAAAATTTTGTTTATATTTCAATATTGACAAAATATTGTAAGCAATTACGCAATGAAAGTGAGAAGAAGCACCTTATAATATTAAAGTGACTGAATATTATCTACATATTACACGACTTGCTCATACATATGTTACATTTATAGTATATACATGTTGATTTTAGTTACATTTTCTTTTAAAAGAAGTTCGTAATCCGACGGTAAATTACTCCGTGATCTTACCAAAGCCGCAACACACTCGAATAGGTGGTCAAGCAAGAGTGCGCCACAACCAGTTGTACTCAAGAGTTCGTCTGTTAGCGTTAACATTTCCGATGAGAGCATGCGGGTCGTTCCAAATTTGAATTTTATTCTATCACGTATGCAACATTTCCATATTTAAAACATACTTATGTATGTATATATATGTTACTTAGATTTTATATAAACATATTATTTTTTAAACAAACAACTGATAACCAATGAATATCTTCCATATTAAATGCAAAGTAATACACATTTTAATTGTTTATTTAAGTAGAATATGATTTTAAACTTTCGCCGTATCTGTTTATTTAATACCTAACACCCAAACAAGCAGTGTTTAGCGCTGGGAAATTAATTTTGTTGGAAATTATTCCGAAACTTTCTTAATAACTTCAAAATTTAGTATAACCTCAGATAATGTATGCGGTGCTAAGGCATCGCTTAAGATAGTACTACTAAGCCTAATGCTGCTGCTAAACAGCAATGCCTGTGTCCAGCACTTATCAATCAATTTTTTTTTTTTGAATAGACTATCTCAGAGAGCAGGACAGACAGATCTTAGTCGCTTTAACACATCTGGAAGACCCTTCAATAAAATCTATTTTTTCATGCCAAATGTAGCATACTCTTTACAAAATGGAGTTTATTTAAAACGAGCTAAAGTCCCATTTTAAATACGATCAAAATCTATTCTGCTCTCCGAGCCGATCTATGTGAAAGGACCCAAGCAGTACGGCGTACCTCGGTTGTATTTATGTATCTGTAACAGATTTTATGGAGAAATTCATTATTCGTAAGATTATGTTGTGTGTATGGAATGTAGTGACTATTAATATCAGGTGATCTATGATTATTTAATCCGTGTCATGGCGGTGTAACAATGCTTTCCCCGATCTCATTACGCGAAACGGGGTGTCGTAAGCGAGGACTAAACCCGGCGCTGGCAGATCGCTGTATGGCGCAGTCTACCTAGGCACAGATAAATACTCTGGCCGCCTCCGTATAGTAGCGTAGGTAGAGCGAGAGGCAGTGCTCTGCGATCCCCAACCCGTATGCCCAGCATGGGGCTTATGTGCTTAATCCCTCAGGCAAGGCGTACGTCCAGCAGTGGGCTGCAATAAGCTGATGTTGATGATGCGTTAATTTAGTGTTTAATTGAAAATAATAATAATGAGAGTAACAATATAATTGAAAGATAAATTGCAAGTCATTAACCAGTAACATTCCATAGAAGTTGTGGTCTTCACACGTAATTTGGGGTAACAAGAAGCTAATTCACACCAACTATAGCAATACCCACTGAGTCATCGTCGCTAACCCTTTTATCTTTACGCCGTTGTATGGGTGTCTGCTCATAATGGAACACTGAGAATAACTAATTAGAAATCCATACGGAACGGGTGCGAAATACATTAATGTGTACAGGCCAGCTTGGTTGTGTGAACTAATTAAGTAACAGCAAAGTTCCAAACAAAAGATTATTATTTAATATAAACCATCGATACCACTTGACGTGTACTCCCAAATAGAGAAAGAATGCTCGTTTCTGTTAAAGCTACAAATACTTAAATAATGCTAAACAATGTTTATGAGGAATTGGAATCTTCAAAGCGAACATTTCATCTTGTTATGGATCCAACTAGAGTACAATCTCAAAGTTCTTATTGTGAAATAATTGTAACAAATAACAATACCTTAGTGTCTTGGGACACCTTAATTTATATCCATTTAATTTCAAACTAGGCGGCGAATTTTCTGTGGCGACCAGGCGGCTGGTAAACCACATTTATAGGTACATATAAATATGTAGATTTATTTACATACATTTTTCTTATACTCAGAAAACTTGTGCTGTCGCACATATAATTGTCGTGGGTGGAAATCGAAACCACGACATTCGTATCCGCCGTCATTTCTTTAACCTGTGAATGAACGGGCCAGTCGTACCTACAGTCAATCTGTATGATTAATATTTGTGGCACTATAATACGATACTACTGTATTTTGTGCGGCATTTTTTCAACCTAGTATTGAGAATGAAAATCGATTAATGGTTTTAAAAAACAGCTTGTATTATGTAACCGTTCCTAACTGAACTTAACATTATTTGTATGCCTGGGCATATACGATGATATTTATTGGCACATATTTATAATCCATTAATGGTATTATGTTAAATATAACTTAACTCATGTCCGTGTCCAGCAGTGGACTGAAACAGGCGGATGCTGATAATCGTCGTTGAGTGAGGGAGTAAAAAATATAATACACAATAAATAAAGATGTAAAACATGTTTAGATCTCGTTTCATTTCTAACTTACAGGTCACATTCTCATTGTACAATATGACGATGACATTTTCGTTTGTTACGAACACTCTGAATGTTCATCGGTTGATATTACACTAACAGTCTAATGCCAAGATTACAAAGATCCCCCGCTGTTTATTATCGTGTTCCTATGTAATCTTTTTACCAATACCTGCCTACCTTATTACTAAATTGAACCGCTAGAATCGATGTTTTATTATTTAGGGACCTCTCAAATAGGTCGGCTCGGAGAGCAGAGTAGGTTTTAATAGTATTACAAATAGAACTTTAAAACATTTTGCTAGTCTCTTCTTATATTTCTAATGTTTTATTGCAAGAGGATGCTCGAACGCATCACAAAATAATTTAAATGTCAAAGTAGATTTTATTTAAAAATGCTAAATTTTATATTAAAACTGCTGTGTCAAAATGTGATCTGCTTTCGAAAACGATCTATATGAAAGGATTCTTATTTTCTAATTAATATGATTTGACCGTTCTGTGGATATGACACTACATACATTTATGTGTCTAGCTTCTATAGTTTCCTAGCGACCTGAATTTTTGTGGGAGACCCACGCCCAACCCTGGGACATGTCGAAGTAACTAAGACTTACAAATAAAACATATTCTATATATTTTAAACGAGACAAAATAAGAAGTTCGACGTAATACATTCCAAAGTGCTGACTTAAGGAAGAAGGTAGCTTTCCTTATTGCCTATTGTTCTATTATTCAAAACAAATCAAAACAGAATCCACCGTACTTCTGCAATTACGTTGTTTATATACGGTATCCGGTAGCCAAATTAGTAATAGGTACCTAATGTCGGATTGAAAAAACCCAGTACAAAGCCCAATATACGAAGCGTAACTCGTACACAAGACTGGTAGGACACATTTACAGTACCGTGCAGGCAAATGCTTCATATTTTACACGTCTCGTGTTCAAAGTTACTTTTTGTGTTCACACACACGTAGTATTTATCACCGGTTGCGCACACCTGCCCCGAGCAATATGCTCTACCGGCAAGTATACTGCATACGAATTTGCATATTTCACACATTCGAGAGTGTCGACCGACTAAATCCCCTTTCAAAACAACTGTGTACTTAGCGAAATGGTCGTGAGGTGCATCGCAATTATAAAATTTTACGATTAGGTAACTCGTTTAGAAATCTAGATTGTTCTATTAACATCCATGTAACATTGATGATGTATATAATTATGTGGATGTTTTAAAATGTTTTATATTATAAAGTAACGTTTTTGTATTATATAATGGTGGTCTAGTAACGATTTCATCCTCGAATACGAAGCGTGGGTGGCAAGAGAGTATTGGCTCGTTACCAAATCGTAGTAAGCCAAATTACGCAATTTCTGTCCAAGACAGAACTTTGTATGTGCATATTAAAGCGTGAAATTATGACGTGTCTACCGTAACAATGCCGTAACAATTACAATACAATACCGCAACAATTACATGACTGAAAATATAATTAGACTGGTATAATTTTAAACATTCAAATTTAACTAGTCAAAATCACAAAATTTTATAAAAGATTTCTTTATTGTAATATTCACATTCAAATATTCATATTTATGTTGAGGAGCATCAGTAAATAAAAAGATATTTTGTAGATATTATGAAACAGATTACGTTAGTAATGGACGCGTTCTCCCAAATATTCAATAACGATTTCCACTACGAGTATATACGCAATCGGGGATTAAACTTATGTTTTTTTTCATCACCATCTTTTAAAAGTCTTCATTTAGATAATAATCATTAACAGATTGATTATAAACGAATCGTGCTAAACTGCGATGGAGAAGATAATGATATGCAATATAGCTTTCATTAAGCTTTGGTAAGATCTGATATCAACTGTATAAAGAAAGAGTCGCCTTTAGTTAACGTTAGCTTATAATCGATATTCAGGTTGCGCAAAAATGTACTAACCGCCAAACTATGTACCTACATACAAAGATTTTGTTATAATTTTTAAATACACAACGGACTTATATTATATTGAATCAAAATAGAAACCATATATCATTATTATAATTATTAGTATAACATCACGCCAGGTCCAACACGGAATAGGCATCGAGTGCCATTTACCCCTAACTTTGTTAATCTTGCATGCTTAAATTACATTACTCTAAAAAAGCGTTACCGTTCGAGATGAGATCGAGCCTTCGACTTAAAATAACTCATACACTGGCCGTGGTCGGGCGGCGGGTTACGCAAAATAAATAATACGAGTTTACGCCGCGGCGGGAGAATGTATCGCTTCAATCGCTCCGTCAAGGCGTCTACACATGCGCTATAATCGAACCGCGGTGCGACAGTGCAAACCACTTTCGGAACAGTTCCTACTCACATCTTAGTTTTGAGTTTAAAGATCTTGATTGTCATGTAAGACAAAAAGTCACTACTTTGAGAACAAATATTACCTAATTACTTAAAGATAAATTAGCATTCATTGACCTTGTACATAAGTGGATAATATGTATAAACACGTGCACCATCCAGCTCATTCATTTATACACAAGGGAATGATTCAGCTAGATAGATTTTTAATCCATTGAATTAATATATACGTTTTACGTTGAAGTGAATATTTCATGCATTAAAAAATTAAATTAAGTTGCTTCACATCGCATACGTATAAAACATTAGTATTGTTACACAATTGGTTCGTCATCATCACCGATGTATTATCGCCGCGGGTGGAAAACCGGTCAAGTAAATCTCCCCAGGCCGGCCTGTTTCCGGCTTTATCTTTCCAATATTTCATACCCATGTTATTTAGATCCTGATCACTGCCATCCAACCAAAGAAGCGCCGTCTTGTCGGTCTGCGGTCATCTGGCCATCCCCCAATAGGCGTTTTTGTCAAAATACGTACAAAAAACTAACAATCATTTATTATTATCTCGCGAATGTCGTGCAGTAATCGCATAATCGCAACCCTAAAGTGGTGTATGTGACCTTTCGTAAAAACTGTCCGTATGTAACAAATCCACTTTCGCTCTTTCCCGAGCTGACCACTAACCCTATTCAGTGATTTGACTGCATCGCATTGTATAACGTGAGTCAGCGCTTGCGTAAAATAAGGTTATGCCGTCGTATTCGCTCGATTATCGCCCCTCTTATTGAAGCTTGTTACGGATAACACGTCAAGTAAATGGTTTCGTTGCGGTTGTTTTGCAATTCATTCACCGATGAATAATATTTTAAACGCATCTAATTTATTTATGTAAATCAATCAGATTTACTAACACTGTTAGACGAAGTTTTTGGCGATTTTTTTATGCTTTTTCTATTGCTGCGCTGATTAGACCAGGTCAGTCAAGTTTTATTTAATCGAAGAGGATTTTGTTTGATTTATTTTTTAACGTTACCTACGCTAATAAAACCTCTCACTGCTCATAGTTAATTTTCCGTCAAACATATGTTACTGTCAAAATGTATCTTTAGAATGCTACTATAAATATTCAAATTGTTTTAAGGCTTTCTTACAATATTATGAATTTATTGATTTATCTTATATAGAACATTGTCATAATTTGAAATAATTACTAACAGTTTTCGTGATAAAGAGCAGAAAACCGATAGTAGGCATAAAATAATAATAAGCTTGTATCAATTAAGTCGAATCAACAATTTTGTTACCCTGAGGGTTTTTTATTGCTCGTAACCCCCATTGTTACTTGTAGGGCATTGGTTGGTTACGTGTAGGGCATACAGTGGTTGGAGATCGCTGAGTAGAACCATGCGTACTGCCAACGTCGCTACCGCCATCTACCCGGACATTGAACCTTGTACCACCATAACAAAAAATGTAATGCAACCAACAAGTACTTCTTTAATAAAGTGTGCAAAATAATAAAATTTAGTGGACAATTTAGATTTCACTGGTACTACCGTTTGTTACACAAAAAAATTCCACCCGCGCGTCCAATACCTTGTGAAATTCCGTACACAGTGGTCTCTTTGCTCTGGATCAAGATTACCTCCTACGTTACGCAATGCAAAAGACCATAGAATATATACCGATATCGACGGCGAGCTTAAGGTTGCTCCACTCTCTAAACGACTAATTGTTTTATGTAACACAAATTAATGCACTCTCATCCAAAAGCAACCCAAGTCCCCACTCTGGCCTCGTCCCAAGCGCTCCCAATCAATCATCCGTCGCCACTTCAAATTATATCTGCATCAAGTCGTCCAGGGACTTTCGCGATAGTACAACTGGTTACGTACAGACACTTAAAGTACATCATAATTTTTTATTATATGGTAATAAAATATAGGTGAATTAAGAAATAAGTGTTCCATCTAATGGAATAAATAAATCTTAATATGATACTATTAGAATCACACGTAAAAGAGGATTAGGTAAATGTCTAGTAGCAACTCTTGATATAAATAAGAAATGACAAAGGAAATTCAGACGAACACACAATATATTTATGACAAAAATATAGGTATATACTATGTATGTACAATTGAACTTAAGTAATAGACAACTACATGTATATATATTTGTGTATGTATATATGTGTATGTACATATAATTAAGGAGATGCTTCAAGGTAATTTTGTTATGTACAAGCAAAATAGTGTCGGCAATTAATCCAGCGGAGTAACTCAAATTTGAGCGGCCCATTAATCTCACATCACCAGTGTTTTGAACATGCGTCAAGTAACATCGACGCTAACGTATGGTTAGTGATTTTAATGGATTTACATGTGTCTAGGCCTCATTAGGCTGGCTTACCGTCTTTAGTTGGAACACGTTCATACATATATTACGTCTTAAATGAGTTGTGTTCTCTGTATAAGCTCTCTACCGCATAATAACAAATGCGGTTTATATTTCAAGTGAACCTTATATAACGAAGCGGATAAGAATCACTCGACAAACAAAGAAGTGGCACGTACAGACTGTGTTCAATTAATGTTTTCGAATATTTGTAGCATGTATTTATAAATGGAGTGGAATCGTGATATCACGTGGTAGGGACCAAAGAATACCAAGCAGGTTATGAACCAATCCCCACCATCACGTTCTGCAATGGACAGTGACTGTAAATGCTGAAGTACCTATTGATTTTTGTGTACTAAAGCAAAACCCATTATTGACAAACCACATTCATAATTCGGTGAACTAATTTAAAAAAGAACATGAAGTTTTCATCGACAGATTGTCAGTAGCAACGAAGATGACAAACAGCAAATCACCGCAATATGATCGAGATAAAGATAAGAAACATTGACTGTTTCGAAATATACGAACAGTTAGAAATATATATATACATATGCCATAACCTTGCCGGGACGGATTGGAGCATTTGAAAATATTATCGAGAGGCATTAAATAAGGTGGTTGTCCGAACGATTTCAGTTTAATGATCAGATAAAAACGAGAAGGTTCGTGCAACGGTTGTATTGTTTCTCAATATCACGAATATAGAGGCAAGCATCAAATTCCTTTCAATTCGAAAGAAACTGTGCGCGTAAGGCACAATACTGCATTCATGACATCGTTTTGAATTTTTACGCTTTGACGCAACCGTGTTCGCTTCCTCCAAATACGTGGAAAAGAGAGGTGTGGATAAGCCGCGAAGTGTTTAGAATTATTTACTTGCAAGTAAAATCACCCACGCTTTTCAACATCGGCATTTGTCTCATAGCCATGCACGAGTTGGATGAGGACCCAAAACTAATTGACGGGTCGCATTTCTTAGTAACAAATATTTAAATTCGTCCACGCTATTATCTGTCAAACTATCAAAAACGTCACCATGAAGATCATCATCAATATCATTATCAATATCAAGAACGTCAACGCATTTGACGTTACAGGAATTAATATTAATTAATTCCTGTAACCTCAAATTCCACTATTGAACACGGGTCGCTTCTCATAGCGAGCTTTCATAAATTCGTCTTGGCGTACGTTAATATAAGTACTTACACATACTGACATACGACAACGACAAGTTTATTTAAATCGCCAATCGGTTAGTCGCCGATAATGTCTCTAGTACCCAATTTTCACTCTGCAGGATCGCGTCATTCTATTGTATCAGTCCGCTTACACAACCGCGGACTATACGACCAGTGTACAAATCATCAAATAAGACCTTGTTTGGAACTGAACCAAGAGTTGAGCGTAGCAATTTCCGTCCAACCAACTTCACGGCTGCTCGTATCGTGTCTTGGCACCACTCGGATGAACACGCAAAATTATTTTAACGAAATTCCATTTACTGCTCTCGTCGCTCCGTTAATTAGTATCGAATCTCAGTGGAACACTTACAAGATAACGCTAGTAATAATAATATTAATTACACGTTACGCAATCTCCGGCAGCAACACGCACACATACCTACACAAAAACGATTTTTAACGAAATCATAAATTCCAACCCATTACGAAATTGCAATAGTGAAGGTCGGAATATATTTATGTTCTCGGTTTTCTCTTGATTATAGTGCAAGGTTATAAAAAAATAACACACTTTGAGCAGATAACCTTAGTTCTATGGTAGCATACCAGCGAGCGAAACGATATTTTGTGTCGTTTCTGACTTCGTCTACACATTTGTTATGAAATGTTCACTGAAAATACCGTTAAAAACCGCATTTTGGTGAATTGATATTTTTTAAATCGCTGGAATACTCAAAAAGTCCGACGTATTTCTACAGTTAAAACTTTTATTGCACCACCTTGTGTGAATGCGTGGAATTAAAAGCATATCATTTTTCGTCTTGTTCCAAATCCAAAACGCACGGTCACGTAAATTTGTATTCTGATAGATGAGCGTAGTGTTATTAAGGTATAATATATTTCTACAATATGTGTTACTGTTTCCACACATAAATCATAAATGCGTATAACAGCGATTATACGTTATCTATTATCCGGTATCGTTACGCAACCTACAATACGCGCAACGGTTCACATCCGCTCTCCGCTATAAACATCGTGTTATATATACACAACTACACATATCGCTTGTATTTCCCGGACGAGGCAGGCGGAGGACAATAGTACAGTTCGATGGTTTACTAGTTAAGTGATACGTCCCAATATGACCATACGTAGCGAACAAATCTATACTACATGCTTACAGGCAGTTAATTCTTCATCAGTCCATTGAGTTATTCTTGACATTTTCCAACCATTGCTAGAAGGATTCAACGAAGCCACCACTATTTTAATATCAGAAACGACACCTACATACATACATACACATGTAGGTACTTACATACATAGATATGTATTTCACAGATTTAAACATTATACGTCTTGATGTAATTATACTAACGACATAATAATATGCTTAAATAGCTTTAAACAATGTTTTAATATTTATTATATGTATATCTCATATCTATTATTTATTTAAATAGCATACGAAGACCGGATTTCACACGATTTAATTGGCTTCACCGGATTATATAAGAAGCTCGAGTAATGGGACACTTTAATTCGTACGTCATTAATTGCCTATGTACTCGTAGTTCCTCTGATATAAAACACAAATCTAAGCACATAAATATTTATAATAGATCATTTGAGATATTTAAATCGTGTGAAAACCGCATGAAACCTTTGAACGGCACTTTTATTGCCTTCGAAGTTGATCATCAAGTCCTCCTATTAAGATATATTTTGTTCCAACTAAAAAACAAATAGGTATAAGGCGTTTAAGAATTAACGTTAAATAATAACGTTTAATAATTAAGCGTTAATATAGCATTTGTGAAGAAAAATAATCGTATAGAAATAATTGCCGTTTTCGCAAAAGGAGAAACACCGCACTGATGTGCAGAAATGAAATACAACCACAAGTCACATGAATCTTCGTACTGTTACGAGAGCACACTCGTACCTACGCGCGTACAATTCCAACATTACATAACGTTTTACAAAATATCTTTGTGTAATCCCAGCAATAATTCAGTTTGAATAATTTTATGCTACAGTCGCCTCCATTCTAAATTAAACGGGCAATACGAGACGGAATACTCCCAGATTGCCTGCCGCTTTCGTCATCCTCATAGCATCTCGATTTTATCTATTTAAGAACTAAGTTTTAACCGCGGCTTCTGACCAGTAAAAGTTTGTACCTAAACCAAACGTTGGTAACATAGGTACGATAAGAAAGAAACTATAATAAAATAACATATAAAAAAAGCTTTAAAAAATAACATATAAAAAAATGTGTAACTTCTATAAGTTCTTTTGCAATTTCTAAGTGGAGACAATATGAATTAATAAGTATGGACAACATATTTTCTTTTTACATATTACACTACGAGTACCTACTATACTCCTCTACAAATCCTTTACCAGTTCTTTAGTATATATGTATATATACATATTGTGTGGAAGGGTGCGTGCACTTGAGTGCATATATATGTACGTATGTGCATGAAATTTCAGCGGCATCCGTTAAATGCAACGCGAAATTGACCTTTATTTTACCTTATATCGATAAATATATGTAATTTTAACTTTGCATTTACATTGACGAAGCTATTATAAGGTATTATTGTATGAAGGTAAATTAAGTTCCCTACATATTGATCTACCAATTGACCTAATTACCTATCCTTGTATTGAACTATCCAAATGATCGCCTTATCGTATTTGGAGTGTTATCCGATGACAAATAACGTTAATGTTGAAAAGATATTTCGTATAAATTGGCAGTAATGTCACTGCACTAAGATCCATGTCGTATGAACTATACCCAGACACGGTGGGAATGACTGCATTCATAATTGAACGTGTACCCCAGCGGAATTTAACTAAAAACTTCCGTCTTTTTTAGGACCATTTTCATGAACAAGAGCGTTGAGTTCAAAAATTCCAATCTACACTATATGTTACGAAATTGACTATAATTGAACTAGGTATCAAAAGAAAACGTAACATCACGCCTGTAATCCCCGAAGTGGTAGGCAGAGGAGTGCAGTACACTCCCACGTTTCACCAGTTACGTTCACGTCCCACTATGCAACTAGATCTATATTATGTTAAATGTATGAATATACATGTCGTTACGCATCAAGAATGTTTGTATCATTCCAAACTAAAATATTAAGATATTAATTTAGTTACCTCTACACTATTTTCTGCACGTCTAATATATACATACACACGTATTTGTGGCGTGACTCATAAAAGAGATCGTTTCTAACTCTAGCATTCGTTCTAATGATGTGCAACTACCTGTCGTACCATTGGCGATCGACGTTTCACCTGGGTGGTATTCCCCGTCTACCCCGAAGAGTCAAGCAGATTTGTCACGAACCCGTCTCCGTTTCACCAGTTACGTTTACGTCCCATCATGGAGTAGGTGGTGAGCGTACTGCCATTATGCTCGTATATTTTTATTAAATTATTTAAATTAACAACGGAAAAAATAAGAGATGATAAGGGCAATTATGTACATATGTATATTAAAAATCGAAGTCGGGAAATGAATTCGTTCACTTAATTTATGGCTGAATCCAGGACTACTTTATAGATAGTACCTATGAGTAATATAAAAAGAGTGAGCGAAAAAACAAATAGAAATAAAGGTGCAAAAGATTAAGTCAACAAGCCAGAAATTCGATTGTTCTACTGTTGCATTATTTTACTGCCGCAATAATTCTTGTATCACGCTATTACAGTGGTAAAGGAATAGAGTGCAGATAACATTACGGCATGCTCTATCTTGAAGCTCGACCTCAGAGGTATTAAGGTTAATGAAAATGTAAAATCAGCTATGTAAATAATTCCAGCCAGATGTTTACGCAGTTATGCAGAGAGCTTGTACAGAGAGCGTGTAAATATAATTATTTGAAGTATTACATAGATGTAATACTTCAAATAATTATATTTACTCTTGATGTGTGCGAGCCTAGGGAGTGATTCAGAATTCGATCTCCCCTCTCCAAAGATCCAGGGTTTTCAAACCTTGGCGCGGAACCGTTTACAAAAAAAATATATTTTCATGATTAGATATTATTTACTTGTAGTAACGGGGGTTTATAAAATGAATATTGTTTTTTTGTAACGTCAGTGGTGAGACAATTGCTTCAATGTTGCGTACCGAACGCCATTTGCATTGGACCGTTAATCATCTAGACGTATTGAATAAATTATATTAAAATATAATAATAAATGACTATGACAAACGTAATCTACTCGTATATTTTATTTTAAGATAAACTAAATCAGTCAACATTGAATGTAAAGTTTCTTACAAAATAATATATAATGTAATAAAAATAATAATTTTATTCAATTATTAATTTCTACATTACATTTCCTTACAGTTATATACTTGACAAACAATAACGAAAATATTACGACAGGAAATAACTTATTTTTATGGTTCGCAGTAGACCCCTAGGGCTTAGCCCGTGGATTCAGGGTGAGGAATATATTATGCGTTACTTACGAAATTATTTCATATTTAGAATATCTTTCCACTGGCGCATATTTTCATGACCGAGATTGGCGTAATAATTGACTCAATGAAGTATTATGGTCTACCTACGTGCCCTTTACGCTCATGTAACTTTGCATACATTAAAGCACAAGACCACTAAAAAGACGATCTAAATATAACATTTGTCAATAATTGTCAAGAGATTCAGTAAATGAAGTATCAAGCTGGCACTCGAGGTGATCAATATTTTTAACAAAATTTATTGGTTTAAAGAACAACAGAACTTATGATTTTTTGATACATAAATCGTCTATCAAATAAAGTATGAGACTATTTATGCGTTTGCCGTATGGAAAATTAAAAATTTATGAGAAGTGTATACTGATATTATTCAATTACTAAACATTAATTGCATTTTACGAAATGAATATATTTATTCAGTTAATGTAAAACACTCTATTTCACGGCAACTAATTACCATGAAATGGCGATGGATCATAGCTTTCTGATTATTTTTAACAAAACCTTCTATGCCAAGCACATATTACCCAGATTTTTTCCGGTCTACACGATGAAAAAACAGCTGAATGAAGTTTCACTTCACTGTGCCCTGTGTCACATTACATACGGCGATTATTGACGCTAAGCTACTCGTGTCACGTTGTACGAACAGCCTGTAATGTAGCAGTAGTCGTCGTAGGTGGACGCTGTACTCGCTTACTCTACTCAACACGTGCATATCCGTGCTATCTCCGATCCGTCCTGAAATGGTGCAGTAGAAATTGAGTTTCAAATCGTCTTTGGTCACTCTAAATGACGATTTCCATGACAGATATCGGATTTACAACAGTATAAAGTAACAATATTCGCGGCACCCAATTTTTTTTTGTCCAAATGAATATAAACCGTCAAAGGAACATGACAACATATTAGCACAGAGTACTATAGTTCAGTCGTATATAAAGATGCTATATGTAAATATTGCTATATATAAATATTGAACTAGGAAAATAAACATATTCCTTGAGCAAAGCCTACCTACGTCAAACTTGAAGGTATTTTTATCTCGTTCCTTGTTCCCAAGAAAGGTTCAAGTTGTCTAAGGACTCGACTGTGGGTCGTAAATATTTGCACACTAATTCTGACATACCTACATATTTGTTTTGCATAAGGTCGTTACGTTTGTAAATAAATATTCATATGGATATATATAAATAAAGTTATACATTAATTTTTTGGTTGTTTTTTATTTGTTAGGAATTCACGTAAGAACGGTAAGACAAACGTTTTCTTACGAATACCTCAAGTATATATTTTAGACATACCGACATCCTCATTTGGGTAATTTGAGACAGTTACTACACGTAACGCTTCCATTTTTAACTTTTTTAACACATATTGCGAAATATAGTTCCTACAACCCCAAAGAATGTAAAGATCACAATTTAACCAAGAGCACCTACGTAGCAAGAGAATTCTGTGAATGTACTTTTGACATCTTGGACTTTCCTAGACCCGTATTGCCCTTACCATCTTAGCCCTCATATCTTAATAGCCTATCATTAAAATTTATGGGGGTATCTCGCTTATGTTGCGTAGGTGCCTGGGTGCTTTTTATATTCATAATTATCCTCTCTCTACAGCAAATAAAAATACCTTATTTGGAATGATTATATGTGAATTCTCAATGAAATCAATTAAGAATCTGTCTTATTGATTATGTATTTTTTTCTTATTAATTTAGAGGAATGAAAGAATCATACCAATAATTATAATTGATATAACTATACATTATCCACATCCAATTATGACCATTATGCTTAGTCCTCATTAATAAGCGATAAATCCTGATGAAATAGATACATAGATTTTCCGCATTGGTAATGGCATCAAAGTAAGACGAAAAGATTCGAAGTATCAGTACCTCTGTACAACACTTCGACTCTTATCTTATAAAAAAATACCCGTCTGGGAATTTTTTATCTTCACGCCTCTATTCCCCGTAAGAATAGGCAGAAAGTGTAATACACTTCCACGACCCTCCCAGTAAATTCCACATCCTACCAAGGGATGAGCCTATATTATAAAAAATGTAAGTTGGAAATTATCGTTATTTTTTATAACAATACATTTTTTCTTATAATATTGTAATCACGCTATCATTAGCACAGCTCTTTGACTATTTCTTTTTGTACCTCCAGAGACAGAGAAAATAGATTATGGCCGAAAAATCAGCTACAATCTGTATTCTAGTTAGCAATATAATAAACTAATCTAATATATATTCAATGCTCTCCGAATGAAATATGGCAGTTAGTGTTATTATAAGCGATTCCGTGTTTAAAAGAGCACTCTAACTGCGTTGGGCGATACAAACGAATAATTGAACGCAGCGCTTTCAAATATTGACACAACAAATGTTTGTTTTGCTTACTGAAAGAAAAGTATAAACAATTTTTATTATGAAACTCACCTCGTGCCTAAACGTTTTGCTAAATTGTTTTTATTAAAATGAGATTTTGATATTTTTATCTTTATTTGATGGGGACGGGGCTGGATGGAACTTCGATATTGCAGGTATAAGGAACCTGTAGGTCAATATTTACAGTATACCGTTACTGAACACGGGTCATGCTGTTGTTTTTGGAATATACCAAACTATTAAATAAAATAAACAAATAAGACAACTTATCGACCTTCGCACTTCAAAGAATATACCAATACCTATATTACGACACTGGGTATAATCCCTAAACACTAGAACACAGTCTCTTTACTAATTGTTTTTGTATGTATATAAACAGTACAATACTAACCCGGATTGCTTTACATTTCAAATTCATTAAATTCTAAGCGCTCTAGGATCGTTTTCTGTCTTAAAAGCCATGACTTCAGACAGTATTAGACAGGCTTAAGTGAGCTCGTGCGCCCTTTATGCATAGATTTGTTATGTATTGTTTCCGCTGGTACTACATAAAATAAACATTAATGACGTTCCCATTGACTGCCCCGTTGGGCGTGTTCGTTGCAAGCACGGCTGCCGATCGAGGTCCTGGTTTCGAATCCCGGGCTGGACACCATTCCATTTTTCTAACTAAAACTTCTGGATTAATGTCATAAACTAGTAGTAAACTTAAAAAAACGATCAAGAAAACTATATAACGATATTCTATATATATTTATATATTCTACATTATATATATTCTATAAATACTACCTGCCTACCTTTCGGAAATTACAGGCGTGATATTAAGTAATAGATACTATTTAAATTGTACTTATTCAAGAGTAATGTGTAGTATTGTTATATGAAGACTTTCTACCTGATACTAGATTAATTACAGGGAACAAGAAACGACGCTACCATAATTATCAACAGGTGATCTCAGGGGATATCTAAAATAAATTCACATTTAGAGAAATGTTAAAGGTAGCTTCTTAGTGTTGTCATGTTGCACGCTACTCTACGATTTTATAAGATTTCAGTGCAGTGACAATGCGAATGCATTGGGAAGTTTAACACCTATTAATCTATTTTTAAAAGCAATCCCACCTTCTACAAGCTAGTGGTAGAAAGCATATTGTATAAAGAGACGTTTCCACAACTTTCGACTTTCAACCTTCATATAATTGTAAATTATATCACTTGAGCAATTATTTCTTAGTTTCTTAACCTTTTCGTAAGAGTTGGTAATGAACAGGAAAGCATATTATAAATCGAAAGTAAACGTATCTTGTGTATTTGTAACGTTGAAGTTTAATTACGAAACAAGAATATTGAAGTGTCTGTACATGACCATAACAATTATGAATTATCCTATTTTATAACTTTAATTTACAATAAAAAATAACCGGCGCGAGATTAATGAATGTTGAAAATCCCGTCAGGTCAGTACGATTTAAAATATCGTGACAGATCGTGCTCCCTGCCTGCCCTGCAAGGGCTTGTATGGGCGTATGGGTATGGGCGTGATGGTATAATAAGAATCATTTTTAAATTGTTCATAAAAAAAGTTTTACTGTTATTTATATGATTACCTACAGAGAAACGTCTTTGTGTGGAACAATGAAAAATTCACTCCTCGTCTCACCATTACTCTAATTATATTAGTAAGGGATGGCATTTTTAAAACTCACGATGAGCATTGCTCTTACGTAAGCTTTAGTAATGAAAACGTAACACAATTTATATAAAATAAATGTGAACTACTTAAAAATTATACGAAAGTGCAATGCACTGTAGCGCAGTCTTTAAAATTTATTGCATTACTCACAGTGGACTTTGGCGTATTGTTTTAATCAAGAAAGCGGACTATTTTGCAAAATTTTCGCTTATTCCACTACCCGACAGACAGTGCTACGGAATAATTTTGTACTTTGTCGACAAGAATCCCTTTGTTTGCAAGAGGTCGGGGACTCTGCTGCAATCATGCACTACTGTCGTTGTTCTGGTGATACGCAAAAATAATAATTACGCGTTTGCCTGCGATGTACATAAAATGCCTTTCGAATTGTTTCCTCTTGGTTATACTCCAATGATAACAAATGAGACACTACAGGATCATTGAGTTTAATACGTCACTGACTTGTGAATTTTATGTATTATGTATGTATGTAATTTGATGGAAATAATTTTCGTTTTTATCCCCACATTTATTATATGTGTACATTTGGTATTTAAATATATTTAGGGTAAGGAAAATAAAATCCGACAAAAACCACAGTTATCGACATAACTCAAAGTATTTGCTCGCTGAAATGGCAATGGGCTGGGGATATATGATATATGCCCAAGAACCAATAGACGGTAGAGTAGGCGAGTTATAGAACGGCAAACATACGGTATACCGCCGTGCGGCTGGGTGGGATGACGATCCGCGAAAGGCTGCAGGCAGAAGCTGGATGCAACAACCCGAGGATAGGGCACGAAAGCGCTTATTGGGGGTAGACTGAGATAGGCTGATAATGGTAATGAAATAAATCATACGGCGAATTTTGTCATGACCACGGTTTGAGCCACTTGCCCGAAACATAGACATACATATGTATATATTTCTACGCCAATCATACCTTCCCTTTAAATGCAATATTTAATACTACTATTGTAATATAATATCTTAATGATTTCCACAAAATATATTCTCAACCGAACCATATTAGAAACACGTCGTTCGATACCACGGAGAAAGATACGCGCAAGTAATTCATACGTTTTTTAACGGATGTTCACTAATGTAATTAGGAGTATTCGATTGAAAACAGCACACAGTAAAATTCGAACGACAAAGCCGTCCCCTCGATGGAGCGTTGGAAACGAAGGTCATACATCAACAGCTGATCACAATTTCTAATTAATCCTAAAATCGTCCTTCCTAAAACCAAGCCGTGTGCTCCAGTTGGGCCGACCGTGAAGTATTGTGTCAAATTGATTGTAGGCTCTTGATGAGACTATCAGTTTTGGATTGCTTCGTGTTGAAGCTATCCGTGTTCACTGGAAATTTTCGTGGATTAGCACGTAAATGACGAAATGTTTAGTTTTGTATAAAAATGTTTAAATATTATGTACACATATATTATGTATACACAATAAACATTTGTTATTCTTTTTATACCACGTGTCCCCTCCTCCATCTTAAGCCCATCGTAGAAACTAAGTATTGAAAACTTGATTGAAAAACTTCATACTCTTGCTGTGTACTGTACCTATTTCTGTAAGTTCGTGAAATTGTTAATTAGGTACGGAACGTACGTAGCGCGCCGTTCTTAGTTTTCGCAAACAAGCTCATTATGAAACGAGACTACTTTGAGTTCTACATTAATAATATGTTTATGCACTCGCGTACCTATATCGGTATGTGAAAAATATACATATGTGTTTTAAGGATCACTATTTAGGTAATTTGGCATACAATCGGTGGTATAAAATTATCATATAAATGCGGTCTCATACATTTCCACTGTTCGGAATTATATTATTAATATTGATTTCGTGATTTTATACTGCTTTAATACAATCACTTCATGTTGTCAAGAACATGAAATACGTTAACACTTTGAAAATTATGAGTACAGATTGTGGCACTGCTGATTTATTAAATTTGAAAAACTATTTAAAGACCATTTAAACAAATCACCTCCTTGAATACTTAACATACAAGACTGGTCCATTTTATTTAAACATTGGTATACTGAACTTTTAAAACGTACAAATTTTTCAATTTCACCCATAAAAATTGTAAAATTAAACCTTTGTATGAATACGCAATTAGGAGATGATCAATCACGATTAATTATGTCACTTAGAATATTACAGTTACAAATACCAAACACGATTTCGCGTTTTATATGGTATTTGTTTGTTTTCAAGTGATTCGATAATTATCATTCTATCGGTGTACGTGAAAGCAATCATTGGCAGCACTTGCTGCTGTGTCCCATTGATACAAGTTATTTGATCATAAGTTGTGTAAATTGTACACGGCTGCCAAAGTCAACATTGCAATAAATATGAACAGACTAATTATTATTTTGTTTAGAAATAATCATGGGAATAATTATCTAAGGGCGTGAACAAATTGTTATCCGATATATCCGCTCATTAATCATTATTACATTGTCCTCTACGAAACACATCGCTAACATTATTTGGGGCACAAAATACTCTCCATAATAGCGTGTACTTCAATAAAATTCTAAACTAATACCGGAAACACATATAAGATATAGTGGCGATATTAGAACCACAAAAATAAAACTTCTAATAATATATAAACTATTATATATTATATATCTAATAATAAAATAAACTATTCGATTTTTCGAATTTCAAATTTAATTACTACTAGTTAAAATTTCTAGTAGTGGTTCGCAGTCTCGATTTGTGTTCGATTTATGCCAAAAAGCGCTCTACCTATTTCTCTCTTCTGCCTATCTCTTCGGGGATGGGCGTGATGTTATGGTAAAAAAGATACATTCTAAAAATTTAAAAAAACAAATCACGAAAAGCCAATTAAAACAACCGTAACAATATTTCAATTCCATGTAGATCCAATTCTGGCCTCTCTTTTACCTTTGTTTCATCAATTAGCAAATTTCCCGATGCCTTCTCTTCTATCAATTTGTTACTGTCAAGGTTAATTTAAAAATTACAAACTCATTAAAGATTCTTATATTATGCAATTTTGATTTATTGTATTTATAAAACATTTTTTTGATATGGCAAAAAATAATAATGTTCAATTTAGGAATTTAGATGGAGCAATCTAAGCAAGAAATATCTTCCACTTTGGAGACTCAGTATTGCCCCAAGTCGCCCTGGGAGAACATTCTACGGCTTGCAAGGCATTATCGTGTACCCAGATCCCGGTGTCCTTGGCACGCGAGCTCACTGCATCTGACGTCCACATAAGTGCCTAGAGCCTTGACCAATTAAATTCTTATAATAACTCCAGAACAAAAGGTCGACGGAAGCCGTTCTTAATTGCGTATAAGAGGTTTTTAATAGGTATTGCATATACTGGCGCGAATTTATATTTAAGTTAACCAATTAGCGGTTATCTAATAGACAAGTGAATTTATATCTCATACCTTATAAATTTTCAGATGTGGTTAATCACTACAAATTCATTTCCATATATTATATACTCGTATATCTCAATACCCGGTTATTGCGACATTGATATGCAGGGCGGGCGGTTCCATATTTAATTTAATTCCTAATTCCAATTCTATTGGCACTATAACGAGATTCAATCTGTTATGACTATTCAATTACATTAACTGAAGGTCGGGAAAACATTGTGTCAGTGAATATCTATTCGGGATCAAACTAATACAGTGAATTACTTGCCCTATAATGGAAGTGATATTTATAGCAAAGTAAAGCCTCTGCTTGTGAATTAATTAACTCAAAATGATAGAGTCTTAGAATCTCTTAGAATGTGTACACAATACGAAAGCAATTTATACAGTTCAAACATTACGCGTTATGTATTTAAACAATTTTATTTAGTGATAGATGAAATTGTATGAATTCGTTATTATTACCTTTATGCAATTTTATTAAAAACTATAAATAATCGTAAATAAAAATATCGTAATTATAAACATAATTTTGTTCGCACACTATATTAAAAGGGCTATATACTGATTTATCTGCTATTGAATTAGAGTGATCTCTATCGTTGATACATTAAAATTATGACTGTACGGTCCAAACTCTACGTAAACTAATTGACCGCCTCATTGGACGCCTTAGTAATTACAAGAACAATCGCTGATTGAGAGATGCTAGGTTCCAGCACGGCGTCAGTCATTTTGACCGATGTACGAGTATCACAATAAACACACCTGCTACTCCACGGAGTAGCGGGTTAGACCACGGTGAGACGCAAAATATAACTGGTAAATAGTAGGAGTACAATACTCACCTGTGCCTAATCCTTCCAAAAAATATAGCAGTGATTTTATGTACTGAAAGAATCCCTCATAACAGTTGCCTGTACAAAAACCGGTAATAACAATAAGTAGGTACCTATTCTACAGAGATGTAACAAATAAATTATAACAACACTTAACTCTGCTTGCAGTATTACTTACTGTTTCCTTTTCATCTGAGAATACGATTAGGGAAAATTTCTATAGCAAAACAATGTTATCTCGACGGAGCCTTCCTAGGCCTTTATTAATCTTATTTCCATAGTGAATTATGTATATATAAAAAATACCAAATATTTATCTTTTCTTATGCTTAGTAGATTAATTTAAAAGCAATTTGGATAACGCTACGGCGCAGTGGTGGAGTGATAATGGACCGCGTCGGATTAAATTCTTAGCCCCTCAAGCTATGCCTGAAGCGCTACGAAAATCCGTTAAAGCCAGTTTTTGGATCCCCTCAAGACATAGCTCAATCATGTTGTTTCGTCCGTCATCCATAAATCCGGCAATTTAAAACGAAGACTGGCACTTTATCATGAAATAATATGGATACACCCAAGTCGTTCTATCATATATTTGTTTCATAGAACACTGGAACTGTGGATAGTCGAGAGGTAAAAAATAATATATTACCAAATGAAAAATCCAGCTAGCTGCTGTTCTTTATCAGTTAATGAATCCGAGTCGTAGTGTCCACAACATACAACCCTAAACAACCTACAAATAGCTCAAATTATATTATTACAAAAAGAATTCAAATGGCTCAATCACTTAGAGCCATTTATGGAATAGCAGTTACAATATGTAAATATTTCAATGAGTATGCGGTTTAATAGCCCAAACATTTTCGAGGATTGACTTGCATAAGTGAGAGTACCCTTACAATCAATCTATACATAGTAGATTTTCTTATTAATCAAATCAAGTTTCATTAAATATCTATGTAATATAGTAAAGCACAAATGTACTGTACAAGAAAATTACAATTGTTTATTTTCTACCAATTTTGTGAGAATAATAACACTTGTTTGGGAAACTTTTTAAGTAAATATATTTTTGAATCGAAACGGTTCTCCTTTTCATATCTTATATAAATAAAAGGTAATATTGTAAGATCAACTTTGAGAAATAGTCCACGTTTATATTATTACGCCCTGGTAACTTAGTGATCGAATTACACGAGTCCCGAAAAACAATAACATAATAGAAAATTTTTGTTTGTTATTTATTCAATGAGTAATGTAAAAATTAATTCATAATAAATATACCAGTTGTTTACAAATACACAAGTATTTTGTAATAAATATATAGACATAAGGTGAAATATAAATAACTACCAGTTGTTTTACAATAACTGATGATACTTAATATACTTAATATATAAAACTGTCGTTACTGAATGGGGTTGTCGTATTGTGCTGTACCTAATTTATTTTCATGTACCCAGTCCCATAAAGGTACTTCTTGTGGCATTCGGGTCTCGCCATAACACCATGTTCGCATCGCGAGATTGTAGTGTATTGTTATCAAAGACGACGCTTGAGCACGTGGTCAAGCCTTGACCCTCGGGCAATAGACCGGATCTCGATTACTGCGTCGCCTACCTTGTATGGATAAGTACCTATCACTTAACATCTGTACAGCCAAAAATATAATCACGTAAAATTGAAACAGAAAGGGTTAATTAAATACGGCTGTATTTACTTCTTTTGAGTTCTTGCTTGTCTGAAATGTATACATTTTACAATGGCTTTCAATTCGTCCTCTAACTAGAGGAGCGATAATGGAAATTATGTCCATCTGCATCATTTATTCGACGTCTATAACGTTCAAGAATGGTGCTTTGTAAGAATTAAGACTTTGTTAAGCATTCTCCTTTTGTTGAGTCTTCAATTGCAGATGGCACTGTGAAGGCCTTAGCAAAATTTTGTTTTTATTTATTTGGGCGACCTTGACCTGATGATTTTGCTAATATTTTATCTGTGATATGAGTGGCATGAGGCTATTATGCAAGTGGCTTCTGTTGTAGGTATATGTATATATCATGGTAACCACTAGTGCCCTTGTCCTATATATTGTAATTTGCGATTTTTGAATCGCGTGCAGATAGCAAAAGGAAGGTTTTTTAAATATCCCTTAACTCTATTTCAGGGTTAACGAAGATGCATAGCCGAGCTCAGAATTTAAAATGAGGTCAAGGTTGAATCATGCTGTGATTACCGTAAAGCTAGAAAGTAGTTTAAAAGGGAAATTCGATTTCAAATTTTGTATATGTATTCCTTTTTTACTTCTATGTCAGACCTGAAGTCGTAAACCACTACCGGTGCAGTACTAACTCAAAGCGAATATATAATTCGATGTAATTACAACTTGTGTCTCTGCCTTTATTAAAACTTATAACCTTGCTAAATGTGATCCATTAAGATACATTAAAAAATTGCCTCGCAATCGCTTACAAATATTATATGTTTAAAAACGTTTTAATGATTTTACGAATGTAATCGGGGTGATTTTCTGTGATAAGTAATTTATTAATGTCATATATAAAAGACAACAATATTTCATTTATGTTACTGTCGTTATGGCTAAACTACATATATACATTAACGTAACATCACGCTTGTTATCCCCGAAGAGGAAGGCAGAGGAGTGTAGAACACTCCACATTTCACCAGTTACGTTTACGTCCCACTATGGAATAGGTGGTGAGTCTATTTCCATGCACCGGGCACATATCCAGACTGCGAGCCACTACTAGAAAATCTAAATTAGAAAAATTCTGTAGTGTCCGACCCGGGAATCGGATCCCGGACCTCATGATCGGCAGTCGCACTTACAACCAACACGACCAACGAGGCAGTTGTATATATACATTGTCAGTAAAATAAATAAACAGTTCCATTCTTATCAATCTTTTATGAAGACTATCACCATAATTGTAAGTAAAACCGTAAAGCATTTATGCTTATACGCTTGTTATGATCAACTTGTGGTCTCACAAGTTTTTAACTTAATACAAGTCAGTGCATGCCTAAAATTACATTTATTATTACACCATCATGCCAGGCCATTACTGAGTAGGCAGAGAGTACAAACTGCCAAATACCCCTATTCAACCCTGACGTACTTCCTATACATTCTCATTCTCTTTATAAACGCGTGTCAATATTTGACCTATATGGTCACGTCTATGGTCACACAGGTTAATCTTGATTTCCCTCGCATTACACCTTTAATACTGTTTCAATATCTACAATCTTACCTAAGCTGTGATTTAATTTCATACGCTTGCAAACCAATCGTTCGGAGTGAAATCAAATGTCGCAATGTAAAATGCCGTACCAAGGAACGTTATTACTAATAGGATGAACAACGCGGCTGGTCCGTCGACAACCTTCCCTTCTCTTCAAATTCGATCGAAGTTTAAAAGTCAACAGATTAACCGCGTGTATAGCTTATATTGTCATTACAATGGATATTATTTAAATCTCTTAATCGCTAATATAATACCCCCGAATTAATTTTGTACATCATTAATTTAATATCATTATATTAATTTATAATAATTTATAATAATTTAATATCATAGTATCATTAATTTTATATTTCCAATATACGTGGACCATTCAATGAGTACGTTTAATGCAATATGCCCGAGATTCGTTTACGGGTTCTTTATTCGTTCATACAATCGTTTATTGAAAACTGAACTTTCGAATTTAATCACAAATTTTTGACTGAGACATTTAAATCGCAATATAGAAGTAATGGTTCGTTTAATAACAAAAATAAATGTTATCAAGATATACATACATATATAAATTACATAATCCAACCCGCATTGCTTAATGTACATAACCATATATACCCATATAAGCATATATACCCATATAACCATATGTACATCACCTATACCACCAATATACCTATAGTAAAAACTTCACCTATGACCAATAATCATCATCAAACTATTTGAATTCGTCTTGAGCATCGTTATACATATTGAGATTAATATTAAGAGCGGGCCTCATTAACAAAATTGCGCAATGATTAAAATAGGTCCGCATGGCACGTAGAGTCCCGACCTTTCTAATTAAATAATTACTTAGGCAACCTCCCGCATTAGCATCACGCCCAATCATAATAAATTATTAAAAAAAAACGTATTACTCTTTTGTTTTGTTCAAGAAATTCGATTTTTCGATTCGATTCATTTTTAAAGAAAAGTAAAACGTCATGTATGTGACGTTTGATATATTTTTATACATATTATGGCATTTTTAATGTAATTACAAGACTACTTAACTGTTTTAAATGTGAATTAAATATATGTATATGATTGTTTGCAATATATATTTTGAGAGTATAGGACAAAGTGACAGATATATTTGTTACGTTTTTATGCTGCTATTACTAGGTAAATTAGAATTAATTAAGGCTTTTTAAAACTTTATTTTCTAAGAGTTAGTTGTTAGAGTAGTTGCAGGCTAAACTGCCGATGTAGAGGTTCTGGGTTCGATCTCTGGGTCGGACACTATTGAAACTTAAGAATCTCTAGTTAAAATTTCTAGTAGTGACTTAGTGTGGATTTTTACATAGCGTATGGCATTAGACTCGTCGAGCGTAAACCTGGTAGTGTATCTGATGATATATATTTTCCAACAACTTGTCTGGCCGTATATATAAAAAAAACAGAAAAATAGTACATACAAAAGAGGAAATGTTTTTTGTACAAACAAAAAATTCTCTCTACTTACATTATGTACAATTGTAAATTATGTAAACAGAGATATTTTTTTGTATTTACATTATTTACAGTTATAAATTAGATACACAGTTCATATTTCATAAATATGAAATTGGAATATATGTATATCTTTATAAATAGAACTAAAAATATATTGAAGTTTGATGTATCTGCTTTACGAGGTCGAGGGAGACTCCACCACGACTGGCCTCTATATTCGTAGTATATAGAATAAAACGTATTTGGCGCAATAACGAATGATGAAAGAGTCTCGTGTGTTTATAATGAATCATTCGCGTTGGGACTTAAAACATAATAACATTTCATTCATGTTGCATCTATTCGATCGGGACAGATATACCATAATGATACATTTAATGTGCAATTACATTACTGACATATAATACATGTAATTTAAGGTATGTATAAATTATCCATTTATTATTACACTTCAATTCGCCACGGTCGTCTTATCACACCCGTATTTTAGACAATGAAACAGTCAGACCCACCTGGATCAAAATTATCTAGAGCCCTTTTTGACATGTAAAAGGCGTACCCGCATACCTAAGTCTACTGAGTACCTGTTGCCGGAATACCTGGTACACCGGTTCCCTAGCTACATACGAGTAGTATAAGACTGTCTCACTGGTGGTAGTGATGGTCGCAAGCGCGTCCTACTACTTTCCTCTACTTACCTCTTCGAGGATTACAGGCTTTATGTTACATTACATATAGTACAGTCCTCTATACAGAACTGATCAACACCCAATCTACTAAAAACACATTATTCTTCATGTAAACGAAAAGATATAGTAATCAAATGTACAAAAAAATTACTAATCAAACAGTTCTATGGATAACGCTTATCATATTAACAAACTGGTAGATTTCGCAATAAGATCAGTGGGTATATACACAAGAAAATTATATGTAAATGTGATAAAAATAATCATAATTTAGACGAATACGTTACGAATACATCTCATTACAATAACAAGTTATAACGGCCATGACACGACTTTCGTTATGCCATTAGGGAACAAAACTTTTTTCTACCGTATATTAAAGGTCGTCACAGACGAAACCGTAATTAATATATATATTAATATTGTGTTATATCTAACGTAGTAGTACGTCAGTGGTCTAATAGCAATCGAAATTGGATCGTAATCCATTAAATCATTGAAGGTTATGGAGGTTCTTATGAGAAAGGGTACGCTTATATAAATCTTTCTTCTGTGCTACTGATCGACGACATACTGCTATATGTCTGACATTGAAAGTATTTGTAATACATATCACATGTAAATTGTTCGTTTCTGCTCTACTTTTGTATGTAAATTTTCTCAAAAGAGTATAAACGTTTCTATTTCATATATTAATGTTGAGATTACTACACACGGAAATTACGGTCACTCCACCGTTACTATAGATAAAATAAATATGATTATGTTTTGCTATATTATGTAGCTCACCCTATTAGGAACTTAAATATGATTACGCCAACAACACAAATAGTTAAGTTAGTTACATGTCGTGTAGATTAATAATAATATAACCTGAGTTTCTAGTATCATTATTATGCGTGCTTAAAAAATATTTCTGTACGTGAAAAATTAAATTCATATAATATTATTATCGTTGTATTTATAATGCATCTTTTGCGTACGTAACATTTTTCAAAAAGTTGTTTATAAACTTGATCTTGTCTGTTTCATTTTCGACCCATAAGACGGGATGGATCCGCTGCTAATAAATCTTCTTATATATAAAAATGAATCTCTATTTCAGTGGTACACCCTTCACGTGTGCTTTTACCAATTTGGCTAATTTTGAATTTGAAATATTTGTAGAAGTTCAGGAAAGGCTTAAGCGTTGAAAACCTTAAATAAAACTGACGAAAAACATAAAAAAAAATGTCGTGGACAAAAATTCCGCAGCAGAAGTGAGAATTACTAGAAAAAGACAATCGGTTACCATGACAATGATAGTTGACATGACAACTGGGCTGCTGACATCAAATTTTTAGCGTTCACATGTCGAATGCTCTTTTCCTTTTCCATGCGAACAGTTAAGACCCAAGACCACCTTGGCGAAATGCCAATTCTCAAGCGTGTAGATTACATACTTCACGATATTTTCCTTTACTGTGATAAGAAGTATTATGTAACCTTTAAAAAATACCTGACTCTGAACGTGACAAAAACGTACCGTACCTATTAAAGTTCGAAAACCAATATCATTGAAATTTAAAGAATGTTGCTCTATGTCTATAAAATCCGTAAATTGGGCAAATATATACATATTAATGAATTCTAAAATTCTGTACTATACTTGACCTGAAATTGTATAAACGGCTATCTAAAACTTTTGGTGACTTTGTCGACAACTCTTGTCTTCTTGAACAAAAAGTCGTCGACTTTTTAATCAATCAGTTCCAGAAAGTTCTCATTAGAAGTGTCTTCTTCGATATCCCTGGATTTAAAATCGTAGAACGACACATTGAAATTATGCATAAAACAGTACAATAATGTTACAGTCAGAATATATCGATGACGAAGCATACGAGTATAAATCGTTGTGTCGCTAAACATTATGAATATTAATGAAAACCTCCATGACTGTATCAATACTTGCCAAAACAATTTTATTTCACTTATAGTTAGCCCATTTACAACCTATTAAGTTTTTGACTATACTTTATTTCGTTTCAACGAAGTACTTTCCTTCTATTATGCTGACTGCCTCGTTGGTCGTGTTGTTTGCTAATGCGACTACCAATCGGAAGGTCCTGGGTTCGACTCCCGGGTCGGGCGCTAATATATTTTTCTAGTTTAGAATTTCTAATAGTGGCTCGGAATCTGGATATGTGCCCGGTGTATGGCAATAGGATCACCACCTATTATTACGAATATATGCTGTTATAAGCCGATTCAAATGATGAACCCCTATTAATCTTTTTTAAGCTTTACATAAACCCTTATAAAAAGCTAGGCAAATCTTTTCTAGGATCGGATACAGATTGACCTATTAAATATTTGATGATGATATTACGATCTGTAAATCCTTTAAAACTGTATAAAACCAGTTCATTCCTCATCAGTTTACTAAAACTATGTATTGTTCTAGATATACTAAACGTAAGAATGCTATTTCTCTTACAACACTCCACTTACATGACTTGCATAATTGAGATAGGAGTTAAGAAATGTAATATATACATACATATGCGTAAACACCTTTCATTTTATTCAGATCTTATTTAAATTTCTAACAAATAAAATAAAGTTCTCAGTTATTATCATTTTATAACGTTGCCTTTCAGAGAGACCCGACTGTAATTATTTCGTTTCGCTTGAAATAATTGTACACTATATGAAAGTGGTGAAATAATCGTCAAAGTTAGTATCTTTGTTATTTCTCCAGTAGTATGAATATGAATATAGTAGTAGTAGGAATATGAAATACGCTTCTTCAATTATTATATTAAATATACATTATATATTACAAACCATTATTTTATTCTGCATCGAAGCAACAAGCAATCATCAAGAAATTTGGATTGTCTGACTACTCAGAGGGTCAGAGGTTCAAACCCTGATAAGCACCTTTCACTTTTTGACACAACGATACCAATATAGACATATATACGTTTCTAATTTTACTAGATATCATCATCATCATCATCATCAGCCTATTTCAGTCCACTGCTGGACATAGGCCTCCCCCAAAGAGCGCCGCCGCGCCCTGTCCTCAGCTTGCCGCATCCAGCTTCTGCCTGCAGTCTTGCGCTAAACTTGATACTTTTTTTTCACG